>ML108226.1:16741-47478 GCA_003697995.1 Taxidea taxus jeffersonii | reverse complement strand
TCCCTTCAGCTCAGGTCATGATCCCAGCGTCCTGGGATCGAGTCCCACATCGGGCTCCTTGTTCAGCAGTGAGCCTGCTTCTCCCTCTGCCTCTGCCTGCCTCTCTGTCTGCCTGTGCTCACTCTCTCTCTAACTAATGAATAAATAAAATCTTAAAAAAAAAAAAAATCTAACTTAAAAAGTTAGCAACAGTGCAGAACACAGAGGAAGAAACAGAAAGCTGAAACCGGAAGTGAACGAACTGGCCGGTGAAGGTGCAAGGCAGGGGGAAGGGCAGACGTAAAGTTGGAATTTTGAGAGGACGAAGGGGGCCGGCGGGCGTCGAGCAAGACCAATCAATTTTCTAATAGAAAACAGCAATAAAGGGTATTAGAATTGGAAAAGCAGACGCAGCTGCAGGTGACAGGATACATTTGAAAGTTAACGAGGGGGGCGTCTGGGTGGCTCAGTGGGTTAAAGTCTCTGCCTTCGGCTCGGATCATGGTCCCAGGGTCCTGGGATCGAGCTCCGCATCGGGCTCTCTGCTCAGCGGGGAGCCTGCTTCCTCCTCTCTCTCTGCCTGCCTCTCTGCCTACTTGTGATCTTTGTCTGTCAAATAAATACATAAAAATCTTAAAAAAAGAAAAAAGAAAAAAAAAGAAAGTTATTGAGGGAGTACTGCCGGGATCGCGAACACATCCACGAAATAGACAGGTTCCCAGAAAAATCCAAAGACCCAGCCCGAGCGGTGCGGTAACCACATCGAAAACTTCCTCGGGGTTTTAGCAATCTTCCCATAATAGGAAAACCAAGGCTCAGCCCTTTTTACAGGCAGGTTCTAGCGAGGCTTATTCAAGGCCGAAGGTGATTCCCATCTTATTCCGAGTCTTCCTAAAGAGAGAACAAAAGGGAACATTCCTGAGCTATTTCTGTGACGATTCGAAAATCTTCATGGCCAACCCCAGGCGGTCGGCAAGAAGAAGGACGCGTGGGCAGCCTCCGGTAAACACATACGCAAAATCCCGGAGGTGCTTTTTATAGCCGATCCCCTCGGTCACATTAAACATCCACATGACATGTCGTCACCCCTTTCGGTTTGTCCTCGGACGCGCTTGTGCATTTCTCCCCCGTAACAGAGCAAAGGATGAAAATCTTTGGTCATCTCAACAGATCCCAACAGGTGAAAGAAAAAGTCCCATCCGTCCGTAATAAAACGTCCGGAACAGAGAAGGGTACATGTCCTCAAGGCCCGGCACCGCCACACGGCGGTGACTCACAAGGGAGCACATAGGGGGTGTTTGTGGGACTTGGACAGACCCACCTTAGAACTTGCAGGCAAGACCAATGGGTCTGGAAGAGCCAGAGCCTTGGCCTCCCCGTTACCAGGACATGGGGTGAGCCGCTGGTGAGGGGCTAGCATGGGGGTGATCCCGTTCTCGACGACAGGACAGGACGGTCAGCTGAGCAGGGATGCGTCTGTGTAGGCGTGGCTCGGGGCAAAGGCGGTTCTGGAAATCAGTGGGGAGAATGGCTTCTGGGGGCACGGCTTGATTCTGTGTGTAACCAGCGTTAATCCTGCCTCATGCCCGGGCTGTTCCACAGATGCCCGGGGATGGGTCCGCCACCCAGATCCCAAACCAATCCCGCAGCGGCCCACACGCCAGGTAGGCCCAACTTTGGAAGCTGAGCAGGTATTGGAACTGCCACCCCAGAAGGAGCCAGAACGTGAGGTCTGGGTCTAACCACCACCGGCTAAAGAAGAAAGAAGCCCAAGACGAAAGCAGCGTTCTCTGGAGTATCCGACCGATGGAGAATCTAAGACGCTCACGGCGTGATCCAGAATTCCTCAACTCAGGAAAATCTGGTCTATACTTTCGGGCCATCCTTCCTGAGCTTAAGGTCAACAGTCTTGAAACGAACGGGAGGATAGAATTTTTCTGCAGAGAAACAAACTGGAAAATACCAAACGAAATATCTCTGAAACAGCACAGCATCAGGGAGGAAGCATTGGTGGTTCAGTCCCAGGAGCAGAGCGCAGGTGGGGGGCGGGGCCCCCAGAAGGATCTGGAGAATCACGGCTCTGAAGGACACGCAAGGAACAAAGATGGGAAAGGGAACGGGGCCCCCAGAGCTTGAGGGGCAGCACCACGAAGAATAACATTCTGCCAGCGAGGCCCCAGAAGGCGAGGGGAAGTCAGCACCAAAAACAAGACTCGGAGAAATTGTGGCCCAGACTTCTCAGACTTGGTGAAACACATGAGTTCCCCAAGTCTCGATCTACTCTCCCATTCTACGCAGAAAGTAAAAAAAAAAAAAAAAAAAAAAACCAGATCACAGACCCAAATACCAAACCAGAAATGAACACTTTTAGGAGAAAACATGAGAGAAAATCTTGGTGATCTCAGAATTGAGCACAAGCCCACACTCCGTACTGGGTGAAATCAGGATGAAGCAGGAGAAGGAAAAGACCCTCCTAGGCGGGGAGGAAACGTGACAGTCGCAGGCCCAGCAGCCACTCCTGTCCTCAGCAAAGAACTCTCCAAATTCAGCTGTAAGGAAACAACCGAATTTTTAAAAAAGGGGTAAAATATCTCAACATACGTGTCTCCAAGGAGGATAGCGGGCAACACATAAGCATGTGGAGAATGAGCACATAGCCCTCAGGGCGAGGCAAATAGATGTCCAAGGGCTCGAAGTGTTTGCTGGAAGGGCTCAAGCACGGAAAACCGGAAACTCTACTCATGCACAAGTCCATATCTGAAAGTTCGTCGTGGCTTTACTGTCCATCTCAAAACACCCAGAAAACCCAAATGTCCTGTGGCCGGTGAGCAGGTGAGCCAGCAGCTCCGCCAACGGCCTGGGGTTAATCCCAAAAGCATCGTGCTGACCCGAGAAGCCAGACGTGCAGCCCGCTCGCCACCTGAGTCGGAGGGAGCGATGCCGAGCGCTGGGCAGGGAAGGCAGACCCCGGGAGCCGAGAGGCCGGCTGGGCGCCGGGGGTGGGGTGCGGAGGGCAGGGAGCTATGATTGTACCCCAGGGAAACTGGGTTTTACCGCCCGTAAACCAAGACCTAAATTTTAGAAAGACGTCTTCCAACACAAATCCTGTTTCTGGGACAGGGCCACGACCCCTAGAGCATCGTGGGAAAGGAGCCCATTCCAGATAATGACAGCACGAAGTCAGAGAGGCCACGGGTCTCGGGGATAGAAACTGGAGAACGTCGGAGTCAGTGCTGCTGTCCTTGGAGGTGACAGGGTCCCCGCCCGAAGTGAGGTTACCAGAACCAGGCGACTTTGCTCGAGGAGGTGCACGGCCAGGTCTGGCCGGAGGCAGGCGCTCCTCGCCCCACCCGCCTACAGGCCCTCGAGCGCTCCAGGACAGGAGGAGCAGGCCGGAGCCACGGCCACTGGGGCGGACTGAGCATCTCAGGGAAGCTGGGTTGAGTTGTGGCCCCCCACCACCTCCCCCAAAAAAGGACATTGGAGTCCTAACTCCCAACGCCCGTGAAAGTGACCGGATTCGGGAACGGGGTCTCTGAGGATCTGAGGACATGACCAAGTCAAGATGAGGCTCTGCCTAGTCTGGCTGGTGTCCTTGCAAGCAGGGGACATCGGGACATAGACACACGTTGGGGGGAACCACACGGGAGGGTGAAGGTGGAGACAGGGTGTGCGCAGGCACCAGCTGGGGTGCGGCCACGGCAGCATCTCCCCAGAGCCTCCGGGAAGAGCCAGCCCCCACACATCCGTCTGGGACTTGGGGCCCTGAGCCTGTGTGCGGTCGCATGTCTGTGGGGTGACCCCCGCCCCGCCCCGGGGCATGGTGCTCAGCGATGGCCACCCCGGCCAGGTCACCCTGCACATTCCCACCACGTCCCCTGCCTTGAGCGCTGCTCACGGGGAGAGCTGCCTCCCGCTGACGCTCGGCCCCATGCACCCAAACGCAGCAGCCCACGGCTAGCTGGAGAGCAAGTGCGTGACCCTATGGGGCCCTTAGGGCTCTCCGTTCACGTGAGAACCTCCCACCAGCCCCACTCCCCTGCTGAGCAGTGTGCTCGGGGTGGCCGGGGCCCCGTCACATGTCCTCCCTGCCACAGTGGCTCAGAGTAACCCCCGCTGACCGTGAGGGAGGCTGGGAGTCCCCGTGAGGCCTCACTGGCCGAAGCCAAGACGGCAGCAGGGCTGGGCCCTCGGGGGGCTCCTGGAGAGAGCCCTGGGCTCTGCAGTGTCCAGGGACCCTGCCCTCGGAGCCCGGCAGTGGCAAGACAGGTCCTCCCTCGCCTTCTGACCTTCTCCTGCCATGGCAGCTCCAGCCCCAGCAGGACACAGTCCCCGCTCTTCAGGATCTGGGATTGCACCATCACACTGAGCCCCCTGGATATTCCAGACTATCCTCCCCGTTTTTGTGCCTGCAGAGTCTCATCAGGGCACCTGTCACCGGGCGGGTCAGAGCGAACCGCAAGCATCGTATCGTGGTTCAGGAGAGGGCAAGTCTTGGCTTGTGAGCGAGATAGTTGACTGAATCTGATATTCTAAACATCAGAATTACTCCTTTTCCAAGGCCTGTTTCTGTTTTAAAACCAAAGAATGCATCAAGAAAACAAAGCCGTTGCCTAAATTCTACCTCTGAAGGTGATTCGGTTTTCTGAAATTTAATGATGTGCTTACCAGAAGGGCTGTGTATCCGGAGCTCAGCAGAGCTCAGGAGAACCACGTTCACAGCCACCCTTCCCCGCTCACTGCTGTTGTTCAAGTCCTGATCCCAAACAGGGGATAGAAATGGGCATCTCAGGTGTCACGTGCTGGACACAGCCCTACCAGAGGGATGGAACGTTCTGGCTGGCCGAGCCCGGTCGCCAGCCTGCCCAAAACAGGAGAAACACAGGAGAGTGGCACACGGGGGGCAAGGCTGACAGATGACCCTCACCTGTCCCCCACCGTGTCCCCAAGAGCCCTGTCTGGTGGTGATGGGACGGCGTCCACTCTCGTCCACCATCAGAAATGCGGGCAGCGACCCCTGAGGCCTTGCTCAAGGGGACTGAGCTAATTCTGGCCCACCGTGTCTCCGCCGGCGATGCCCAGCACTGGGAGAGTGCAAGCAGGGTCACGGGACTGGACGTCCGTTCTCAGCAGTGAGCTTCAGGTCCCCACCCGGACCCCAGCCCGAGCACCTCCCGTCTCCGTCTCCAGTGTCAGTGGTGCCGAGAAGTAGCTGGGAGGCTGGGGGCAGGGCAGAGGACAGTGCGGCAGGGACAGTGCGGCAGGAGAGCCGGCCTCCCCTCCCTCAAGGCCGAGAAAACCCTAGAGCTCTCAGCTCTGTGCACAAGTGTCCCACAGGTGACCAAGGACCGTCCCTCCAGCTTCCTGCAGGGACTGAGGATGGCCATCCTCCCAGCTGGGCACAGGGGCTCACCACCACGGCACACCCCCGCAGCCCACGGGCTGTCCACTCCCAGACCACTCTCCAGATTTAGGAGGGAGTCCTGGCCACCCCACGGTCATCATGTGATCCAAGGCAAAGCGTAAATGTCTCTAGGCTCTGTTCCTTGTATGCGAAGTGGGACAGTGGGGCCTCCCTTCAGAGCCTAGATCTGGCTGGCACTCGCCAGTCTGGATGTCAACGTTGGGCTCCAGCCAGCTACTAAGTGCCGTGAGCATCACCCCCGGTGAGCATGTCGGGTTGGGTTACCCGTGTCCGTTCTTGGGAAATTTGGGGAACATCCCCGGTGGGTCAAAAGTGCTCAGTAACTATGCTCATTTGCTGCTGCGTTTCTCAGGCCCCAGACTCACTCCCTCTTTCCAGGGCGGGGGTAACCCCAGAGAAGAGAAAGCCGTTTCCTTCCTGGAATCCCACACATCTCCCGAGGGACCAGTGGCTCCTGACCGAGCGGGGAGGTGTCCCTGTAACTGGGGACCAGATTCATCACCATGCTCACACCTTCGGTGGGGACAGTGCCATGGGGAAGACCTCCCTCCCAGGAAACGGGGTCCAGGGCAGAAGGAAGACATGGGAAGGTCTCACGCACACGGGCACACACGCACGTGGGCAGAGACAGGCGGGAGAGCAGCCAAGGAAAACTGAAAGTGTAAGAAGGTGAAGGAAGGGGGCTGACCCAGTGGACGGTAAGTGTATCAGCGGCCAAAGGAACGAAAGCAGCACGGACGTGGCGAGGGACAGACAGGCCAGCGAGCGAAGGCCCAGAGGTGGCCACGAGCGCGCCAGATGATTTCCCATGGGTGCGGTGGTGTTTGGAGCCCACGGACGCGGGATGGGTGGGTCTGTGATGCTGTTGAGGGTCTGGCCCACCCTCGGAAGAAACCTTCTAGGATCAGACCCACAAACCTTCCCGAGCCTTGCACGTGTGACATAAAGGCCATGTAATAAACTGAAAGAAAAGATATTGTGTGCCACCCGGGGCGGGCTGGGATCAGAGCCCACGGTGTCCCCGGTGGGGAGGGGGGGAGGGTCCTGCGCCGAGGCTCCCTTTGGCTGGTGGCCGCCGCAGGTGGGGCAGTTCAGGGGTGCCCTCCCGGCATCCCGAGTGTCAGCAAGCTGTCCCCCTTCAACGCGCAGCAGAGGTCAGTGTTATGGTAAAGTCACAGGCTGGTCCCCTGGGTTGTTTCCAGCTTAGGTGGCCATGAACTGTCTTGTAATCATAGGAGAATCTATGAAGAAGAAAGATGGCTCTGTTATGCCAAAAAAGTACTCAAAACTTTTAAGAGTCAAATGCATACCTGGGTCACATTCCCAGGTGCAGCAGGCAGGCAGGCATGGAGGGGTCCCCCCGGATTCCTCGGGGCCCCACGGCCGCTGCAGGCCACCACCCGTGTCCACGCCTGCCACCTTCCCCCTGGAGCATCGCCCCGGGCAGCTGGGCACAGGAGGGACTCTCCCCGCAGGAGTGGCCAGTTCCCCACCTGCCCTCCCTTCTCTGCCCCTCCCGCGGTCCTCAGTGGCCCCCGAGACGGCTCCCTCCATTGCTGCCGAGCATTCCTGTTCCGGGCTCTGCTTCCAGAGATCCTGAACTAAAACTTTAGCGGGAGAGGTGGCCCTCCTGACTACACAGGTGAGGGGCCCAATGTAGATGTGGACGGTGACAGAGAGGAGCCCCTCCCTGGGACCAGGTGGCGCATGCGACTGTGGTCAGGGGAGGGGGGCATGCAGAGGGACAGGCGGCCCGGGGGGTGGTGGCATCTTGTGTGGGAGCATCCCGGTGGACCCAGGACTATACGGCCAGCTGGGGTGAGGAGCTGTGGCTTCTGCTTGTTCATGCTGGGCTCCTTTTGGCAAAGAGAGGGGACAGCACACCAGCGAGCGCCTGGCCATGATGGGCGTCGGACAGTGAGGGAGCTCCTGCATGAGGGGGACAGGGAGGAATGTATCTGATGCTTGGGTGACTTCTGGGCCATCTCTCTGCACTGCCATGGAAATGAGGAAGCTACCCAGCATTTCCCCCCTCCCCCTGGCAGCCTCATGCTGGAGGGGGCTAAGGGGAATCCAGAACGATATGTACCAGCTGGGGGCTGGGGTCCACTGCACCAGTGGGGACCAGAGCTCGTCCCAGCGACCTTTCTCTCGTGAGTGCGCCAGGAATGGCAACCCGCTCGCATCCCGGAGAGGCGGTGATGAGACAGGACGGGTTTGCCGTGAGAAGCCGGTGCCCATGCGTGTGGCGGTGGGGGTCTACACCAGATGCCGCTGCTGCCCTGTGCAGGTGCCACCGGCTCGCGCTCGCCCATCTGCCATCCCGTACTCCAGCTGCTGCCACTGCTTCCACCTGCTGCCTTCCTGCAGGATGCCCTCGGGGTGGTCTGCACCGCCCGCCCACCGTGCAGGGGCTCGAAGATCATGCCCACCGCCACAGGGCAGCTCGTGGCCAAGACCAGCTGACACAGGTCACCAGCGCTCACGCCTTTGCCATAAGACAGGACAAAGGCTCTGTAGACTTCCTCAACGCAAGGTGCAGGAAAGAATTAAGTCCCACAGGAGACAGTGTGAGTGGCTGTTGTCTCGAGTCTCTCCAGGACAGCTCACAGATAGCACACCCTTCCAGATGCATGGGAGAGGAGAGAGAGCGTGACACGTAGCACGAATCTTAGGACTGACGATCTGAAGGATTTAGTGACTGTACCGGTTGAAAAAGGAAAGCCACCGGTGACTTTCTTGTTTAGATGTTTAGTCCCAGGGGAGGGAGAACCACAAAGACCTTGGGCTCAGGGACCCCAGGGGCAGTGGAAGAGAAGGGCTATATGCAAAGCAAGGATGAAGGTCAGGGTCTCTCCTCTCCCCAACCTCCCAGATGAGGGCACTCGGGAAGTTAGAGGATAACTTTTAGAGAAACTGGCTGAAGTATAAGAGCCTTATGAGTCGTCTGTTAGTGTCTCCCAACAAAACGCCCTTCCTGCTCACCCTACTTGCCGCCAAAATTGGCAAACCCTGTCTAGGCATGAAAGGTTGCAGTGAGCTCATGAGAGCCTCTCTCTTGAATACGAACCGAGAGCAGACCCCCAGGAGACCCAAACAATGCATCGAATAGCAAAAATTAATGCAAACAGGAAATGATTCTTTTATAATTATAGTTCATATTTCCAGAGAGCTCAGGAAGTTATTTTTTCCAGGGCTGCTCATGAGGCTAGATGAACTTTTATGGACATCCTGGTTGTGTAGAGTCTGTATCTAGGGTTACTTTTTTTTTTTTTTCCATTGGCTAGTTCTGTATTTATCCTACTCATTAATGATTCTGAATATCACTACTCTTTCTGTGCTAAAAAAAAAAAAAAAGAGAGAGAGAGAGAAACTTTTAAAGAACAACAATGACGCACACAGTAAAAACCACGTATCATCCCCACATCCATAACAATCACAGCTTGGATGAGAAAAGACAACCAACAGCGATGTGAGGGAGACATTGGGGTTACCTGACAGGTATTTCCAAGCAGCAATCCTAAAGAATGTTTCAACAAACAATTATGAGCACTCTTGAAACACATGAAAAAGAAAATCTGAGCTGAGAAATAGAAGACCTTAAAAAAAATCAAATGGAAATTAGAGAACCAAAAAATGCAAAAACTGAAACTAAAAATTTACTGGACAAGCTGAATACTGGAGACAACAGGAAAAAAAAAGAGTCCGTAAACCCGAAGCCCTATTTTGGAAATGACCCAGTCTGAGCAACAGAGAGAAAACAGACTGGAAATAAATGAACAGACTGTTAGGAATCTGTGAACAACAATGAAAAATCTAACACTTGTGCCAGCAGAGTCTCAGAAGAAGAGAAGAAAGATTGTGGGCTGAAACATTTTTTTTTAATTGAGATATAATTGAGATATAACATTACATTAGTTTAAGGTGTGGCCCATGGTGGTTCAGTATTTGTGTATGTTGTGAAACAATCACCACCATAAGTCTTGTGAATATCCGTCCCAGCACAGAGTTACATTTTTTCTTGTGGTGAGGTCTTTTAAGATCAACTTTCTTTCAGACATGCAGCACAGTGTGGTAACCACACATAACGTGGGGTATAGGACATCCCCAGGACTTACCGATTTTATAACTGGAAGTCTGCATCTTTGGACCCCCTTTGCCCATTTTGTCCACCCCATAACCCCACCTCTGGCAACCACCAATCTGTTCTCTGTATCTGTGAGTTTGGTTTTGTTCTGGTTTTGATTCCACATGGAAGTGAGATCACACGGTATTGGTCTTTCTCTGACTTCTTTCACTCAAGCGTGTGCCCTTGGGACCTAACGATGCTGTTGCCCACGGCAGGATTTCCTTCTTTTATGGCTATTACTCCAGTGTGTGTAGATGCCGCATTTTTTTCTTAATACGTTCGTCCATCTACAGATACTTCGTTGCTTCTGTGTCTTGTTCATGGTGAATAATGCTGCAGTGATCATGGAGTCTCCCATAAGAAGCGTCTTTCTGAGTTAGCGTCTGTCTTAGGGTAAAGACAAGGGGTGGAGTTGCTGGGTCATAAGCTAGTTCTGTTTTTAACGTGGTAAGGCACATCTGTCCTATGTTAGAGGGGCCGCAGCCAGCTTGCCTTCTCACCAACAAGGCACAGACTTTCGTTAACGCCCAGCCTTGCCGAGGCTTGTTATCTCTTGTCTTTTTGATAACAGCAATTTTACAGGTGGGAGGTAATACCTCGCTGGGGTTTGGACTTGCATCTCCCTGATGATGAGTGATGTGGAGCACTTCCCATCTACCGGTTGGCCATCTCTATGTCTCCTTTGAAAAATGCCCATTCTGGTCTTCTCTCCGTCTTTAAGTCAGATTATTTTTGTTTTGCTACTGAGTTGTGTGAGTTCTTTTCTTTTTTTTTTTTAAGATTTTATTTATTTATTTGACAGAGAGTAGGCAGAGGCAGGCAGAGAGAGAGGGGGAAGCAGGCTCTCCGCTGAGCAGAGAGCCCAATGTGGGGCTTGATCCCAGCACCCTGAGATCATGACCTGAGCTGAAGGCAGAGGCTTTAACCCACTGAGCCTCCCAGATGCCCCTGTGAGTTCTTTATATATTTTGGACACTAGCCCCCGACCAGAGATACGATTTGTAAATATTTTCTCCCATTCCACAGGTTGCCTTTTCATTTTCCTGACAGTTTCCTGGGCCTTGCAAATCTCTTCAGTTGGATGTGGTTCTGTCGGTTCATTTTTGCCTTTGGCATTAAATCCAAAAAGATCATCACCAA
This sequence comes from Taxidea taxus jeffersonii, assembly GCA_003697995.1. NCBI lineage: Eukaryota > Metazoa > Chordata > Mammalia > Carnivora > Mustelidae > Taxidea > Taxidea taxus. Next base: position 36,805 of record ML108226.1, on the reverse strand, counting down.
GACCAAGGTCAAGAGGCTTACTGCTTGTGTTTTCTTCTAGGATTATGGTTTCAGGTCTTACACTCAAGTCTTTAATCCATTTTGAGTTGATTCTTGCATACGGGGTGAGGTAGGGGTCCAGTTCCTTTCTTCTGCAGGAGGCTGGCCCGTTTTCCCAGCACTGTTTGTTGAATGGACTGTCCTGTCCCCATCATATATTCTTGGCACCTTTACTATAATTTAATTGACCATGTATATGTGGGTTTATTTCTGGGCTTTCTGTTCTGTTCCATTGATCTATGTGTCTGATTTTATGCCAATACTGTATTGTTTAGTTCTCTAATTTATAATAGAGTTTGAAATCAGGGAGTATGATACCTCCAGCTCTGTTCTTCTTTCTGAAGATTGATTTGTTTGGCTATCCCGCATCTTTTGTGGGTTCCATACAAACTTTAGGATTGTTTGTTCTATTTATGTAAAAAAGGAAATTCTGTGGAATTTTTATAGGGATGGCTCTGAGTCTATAAATTGCTTTGGGTAGTATGGATATTTTTAAAAAATATTTTATTTATTTATTTGAGAGAGAGACAGTGAGAGAGAGCATGAGTGAGGAGAAGGTCAGAGGGAGAAGCAGACTCCCCGTGGAGCTGGGAGCCTGATGTGGGACTCGATCCCAGGACTCCAGGATCATGACCTGAGCTGAAGGCAGTCGCTTAACCAACTGAGCCACCCAGGCACCCCTGGGTAGTATGGACATTTCAACAGTATTGATTCTTCCAACCCATGGCACAGAATACCTTCCCATTTATTTGTGTCTTGTTCAATTTCTCCCATCAGTATCCTAGTTTTTGGTGTACAGGACTGTCACCAACTTGATTAAATTTATTCCTAGGTATTTTATGCTTTTTGGTGCAGTTGTAAATGGGATTGTTTTCTTAATTTCTCTAATAGTTTGGTATTAGACTATATAGGAATGCAACCAATTTTTGTACTTTAAGTCTGCATGCTGTGACTTCACTGAATTAATTTATTCTAATAGCCTTTTGGTGGTGTCTTCAGGGCTTTCTATGTATAATACCATGTCAACAGTAAATAGTGGCACTTTGGGGGCACCTGGGTGACTCAGTCAGTTAAGCATCTGACTCCTGGTTTCGGCTCAGGTAGTGATTGCAGTCCTGAGATTGAGTCACACAGCAAGTCTGCTTCTCCCTTTCCCTCTGCTCCTCCCCCCACTCGCTCCTACACCCTTGCTCTCTCTCGTAAATAAATAAGACCTTTTTTAAAAAAATAGTGACACTTTTACTTCTTCCTTTCTGACTTGGGAACATTGTCTTCCCTACTTGTCTCGCTAGGACTTCGAGCACTATGTTGAATAAAAGTAATGAGAGTAGACATCCTTGTCTTATTCCTGATCTGAGAGGAAAAGCCCTCAGCTTTTTTTTTTTTTTAAGATTTTATTTATTTATTAGTTAGAGAGAGCGAGCGAGCACAGGCAGACAGAGGCAGGCAGAGGCAGAGGGAGAAGCAGGCTCCCTGCCGAGCAAGGAGCCCGATGTGGGACTTGATCCCAGGATGTTGGGATCATGACCTGAGCCGAAGGCAGCCGCTTAACCAACTGAGCCACCCAGGCATCCCAAGCCCTCAGCTTTTAACCATTGAGTGTGATGTTAGCTGTGGGCCTGTCCTATATGGACTTTATTAGGTTGAGGTACATTCCCTCTGTACCCACTTTGTTGAGAGATTTTTAAAAAATCATAAATGAATACTGAATTTTATCAAACGATTTTTCTGCATGTATTGAGATGATCAAATATTTTTATCCTTTATTTTGTTAATGTGGTATATCACATTGCTTGATTTGTGGATATTGAACCATCCTTGCATCCGTGGAATAAATCATATATCATTTATTGGTATATGCAATGTATGTAGAGACCCTGCTTCTCCCTTTGCCGGCCCCCACCCCACACTCCTGCTCTCTCTTGCTCACTCTCTCTCTCTCAAATAAATACATAAAATATTTTAATTTTATTTATGGTATATGATCTTTCTAATGTGTTGTTGGTATATGATCATGGTATACGATCTTTTTTTAAAATTTTTTTATTTATTTATTTGACAGACAGAGATCACAAGTAGGCAGAGAAGTAGGCAGAGAGAGAAGAGGAAGCAGGCTCCCCACTGAGCAGAGAGCCTGATGCAGGGCTCAATCCCAGGACCCTGGGATCATGACCTGAGCTGAAGGCAGAAGCTTTAACCCACTGAGCCACCCAGGCGCCCGGTATATGATCTTTTCAATGCGTTGTTGAATTCAATTTGCCGATATTTTGTTGAGGATTTTTGCATCTACATTCATCATGGATGTTGGCCTATAATTTTCTTTTCTTGAGGCATCCTTGTCTGGTTTTGATACCAGAATAACACTGTCCTCATATAATGAATTTGGAAGCCCTTTTATATTTTTTTGAAGAGTGTGAAAAGGACTGGTGTTAATTCGTTTTTACAGGCTAGGTAGAATTTACCAGTGAAGCCATATGGTCCTGGACTTTTTGTTTATTGGAAGGTTTTTTTTAATTTTAATTTGGAAGGTTTCTTTATTACAGATTCAATCTCCTTATTAATAATCAGTCTTTTCAGATTTTCTATTTCTTTGTGATCCAATCCTGGTAGGTTGTATGTTTCTAAGAATTTTCCTATTTCTTCTAGGTTGTCCAATTTGTTGGTGTATAATTTTCCATAGTAGTCTCTTATGATCCTTTGTATTTCTGTACCAGTTATAACATCTTCTTTCATTTCTGGTTTATTTATTTGAGTCCTCTCTTTTTTTCTTGGTGAGTCTAGCTAAAGTTTTGTCAGTTTTGTCTTTTCAAAAAAACCAGCTGTTCGTTTCATTGATCTTTTCTGCTGTCTTTCTAGTCTCTATTCCATTTATTTCCTCTCTGATCTTTATTATTTCCTTCCTTCTACTTGCTTTGGGCTTTGTGTGGTCTTCTTTTTCCTTATTCTTTGAGATGTGGAGTTGGGTAGTTTGAGCTTCTTCCTTGTTTCTCGAGGTAGGCATTTATCACTGGAACTTCTTTTCTTAGAACTGTTTTTGTTGCGGTCTATAAGTTCCAATATATCGTATTTCCATTTTCATTCATCTCAAGGTATATTTTTATTTCCCTTTTGGTTTCTTCTTTGACCCATTGGTTGTTCTGTAGTATGTTGTTTAATCTCCATGTAACTGTGACTTTTCCAGTTTTCTTGTAATTTCTAGTTCCATGCCCTTGTGATCAGAAGATTCTTGAGATGATATCAATTTTCTTAAATTTATTAAGAGTTGGGCCCCAACCTGTGATCTCTCCTGGAAAATTCTCCATGTGTGTTTGAGAAGAATGTGTGTTCTATAGTTTTTACATAGAATGTTCTGTATGTATCTGTCAAGTCCCTCTGGTCTAACGTATCAGCCAACGTTTCCTGGCCAACGTTTCCTTATTGACTTTCTGTCTGAAAGATCTATCCATTGATGTAAGTGTATTAAATCCCTCTTTTATATTACAGTTGTCTATTTCTCCCTTTAGGTCTGCTAGAATTTTCTATATATACTTACATGCTCCTCCTATGTTGGGTGCGTAAATATTCATAAATATTATATCCGCTTGTTAGATTGATCCCTTTATCATTATGTAGAGCCCTTCTTTCCCCTTTATTATAGTCATTGTTTTAAAGTCTATTCTGTTTGATAGGAGTATGGCTACCCAGGATTTCTTTTCGTTTCCATTCACATGGAATATCTTTCCTATCCCTTCACTTTTCAGTCTCCATGTGTCCTTACATCTGAAGTGAGTCTCCCTCCTGTATAGGCAGTGTATAAGTGGGTCTTGGGTTGTTTTTTGTCGTTGCTGTTTTTTATCCATTCAGCTACTCTGTGTCTTTTTTACAAATAGTTTATTTATTTATTTGAGAGAGAGAGCAAGAGTGAGCAAGAGAGAGAGCAGGAGTGCGGGGTGGGAGGAGGCAAAGGGAGAAGCAGGTTCTCTACTGCGCAGGGAGCCCGATGTGGGGCTCAGTCCCAGACTCCAGGATCATGACCTGAGCAGAAGGCAGACGCTTAATGACTAAGCCACCCAGGCGCCCCCACTCTGTGTCTCTTTATTGGAGAATTTAGTCCATTTACGTGGAAATAAGTGTTGATAGGTATGTACTTACTGCCATTTGCTCATTGTTTCCCAGCGTCTTATAGTTCCTCCGTTCTCTCTTTACTTGTTCCCTTCCTTTGTGATTTGATGATTTCCTGTAGTAGTGTGCTTGGATTTCTTTTTTCTTTTGTGTGTCCACCACAGATTTTCGCCCTGTGGTTACCATGAGGCATACATTAGATAACTTAAACTTATAACGGTCTGTTTTAAGTTGATAACAAAGGAAGTTTGAGTGTATTCTAAAGCTCTACATTTTTACTCCCCCCACACACGTTTTATGTCTTCGATACCACAATTTACATCTTTTTATCTTGTGTCTCCCTTCATAAATGATTGTAGCTATCCCTTACTACTTTGTCTTTTAACCTTCACTCCAGCTTTGTAAGTGACTAACCCACCACCTTTACGACAGTAGATTAATTCTGAATTTTGAGATTTATACTTTCTTATGTTTTCCTGTTAGTAATTAGCACCATCTTGTTTCAGCTTTAAAAAGTCCCTTTAACATTTCTTGTAAGTCTGGTGGTGATGAATTCCTTCAGCTTTTGCTTGCCTGGAAAATTCTTTCTCTCTCCTTGCATTCTGAATGACAACTTTGCTGAGTAGAATATCCTTGGTTAGAAGCTTTTCTTATTTCAGTACTTTGAATACATGATGCCACTCCCTTCTGGCCTGCAGAGTTCTTGCCGAGAAAGCTGGGGAATGTTTTACAAGGGTTCCCTTGTACACAAAAGTTGTTTTTCTCCTGCTGCTTTTAAGATGGCCTCCTTGTTTTTTACTTTTTACTTTTTTACTTCTTGTTTTTTACTTGCTGGTCCCCTGGTTGTTCAGCAATTCCCTTATGCTATCTTAACTCCTTTTCACCCTTCCTGCTGTTCTGATCCGGGGATCCACTGCTCCGTCTTAGAGTTTTCTGATCCTTTCTTCTGCTTCATCTCATCTGGTGCTGGGTCCCTTTTCCGTATTTTTCTTTTTTTTTTTTTTAAGATTTTATTTATTTATTTGACAGACAGAGATCACAAATAGGCAGAGAGGCAGGCAGAGAGAGAGAGAGGAGGAGGAGGAAGCAGGCTCCCCGCTGAGCAGAGAGCTCAATGTGGGGCTTGATCGCAGGACCCTGAGATCATGACCTGAGCCCAAGGCAGAGGCTTAACCCACTGAGCCATCCAGGTGCCCCTTCTGTATTTTTCATTTCAGTTTTTATACTCCACGGTTCTGTGTCTTCTGTCTGGTACTTTCTTGTATTTTCTACCCCTTTGTTGAAGTTCTCACTTTGTTCATCCCAGTCTTGGAGCACACCTTTATGACCATTTCTGTGAACTCCTTAGCAGGTAAATCACTTAACTCCACTTCATTTTGGTCTTTTCCTGAAGTTTTATCTTGTACTTTCATTTGGAACGTGTTCCTCTCTATGTTCATTTTCCTTGACTCTCCTGTGTGTGGAGTCAGAGGAAGCAGCCCCTTTCCCTGACTTGAAGGAGTGGCCTCATGGGGGAAATGAACCTTATCGCTCAACCCTGCCCCAGCTCTTGGCTGTGTCTCAAACTTTAGTGATTATACAAATAGCCTACTTTTAGTGACTTGAGAAAAATATTTTGAATAGCTAAAAATTTCCCCAACTTGGTGAAAGGCCTAAACCTACAGATTCAAGAAGTTGAACAAACTCCAAATAGGAAAAAAAAAATGTATGTTGAGACATATTGTCATCAAAGTTCTGAGCACTAAACACAAAGAAAACATCTGGAAAGGAGCTGGAGGGAAATGAGGGAACACCTGCAAAGGAACCACTCTTGGAACAGCAGATTTCTCACCTAAAACCATGAAGGCCAGAAGGTGACATTTTTGGAATGCTGGAAGAAAATTTGAATTCTGAAAATCTGAACTCAATGTTCAGCAAAAATATCTTTCAGGAATTAAGAGGAAATAAAGAGATTCTCAGATGAAGGGAAACTAAGAGAATTTATCATCGGCAGGGTTACCTTTAAAAAATTACTAGAGGAAGTTCTCCAAATAGAAAGAAATTTATAACAGAAAGAGGCCTGAAACTTCAGGAAGCTGGAAAGAACAAAGCGTGATATAGGGCTCCATGTATGTAGGGGAAATAGTTAATACAATTCGATTTTAGGAGGGAGGATAAGGACCTAAATGGAAGTAAGTTTTCTACACCTCACTAATACCAATAGATTGTGGTAAGCTACATAGGCATTTTGTAATATACCATTAAAAAAGCCTGTATAATAAGATACACTAAGAAACTATAGATTGGGGAGAAAAAGCAAATTATAAAGGTTAAAGTAACAAATAGGCAAGAAACAGGAAACAGAAAAACAAGAAACAGGGAACAAACAGAAGACAAAAAATGTCAGTCTTGGGCCCTGACACATCAATAATTACTTTAAATGATCTAAAAATATTAATTAAAACACTGAGATGGAAAGAATGGATTAAAAAACACACACACACACTACCCAGCCATATGCCACCTACAGGAAACCCACTTGAAATATAACTGCATATATAAGATGAAAGTAAAAGAATGGTAAAAGATATACTATGCAACCACTAGCTTTTAAAACGCATGGATATATATATATATTTAAGATTTTATTTATTTATTTGACACACACAGAGGTCACAAGTAGGCAGAGAGGCAGGCAGAGGGAGAGGGGGAAGCAGGCTCCCTGCCAGGCAGGGAGCCCAATGTGGGGCTCGAACCTAGGATCCTGGGATCATGACCTGGCCAAAGGCAGCCGCTTAACTGACTGAGTTACCCAGGCGCCCCAAAATGCGTGGATATATTAATACCATGCAATGCACATTGCAGAGAGAAGATGATCCTCAGACACAAAAAGAGACAGTCCTAAAAGTGAGGTCAGCAAGGTTGCCATGAACAAGCTCAACACCCAAATCAATCACATTATTACACACTAGCAACAAACAGGGAAGCTGACATTTAAAACGGCGCCACTCAAAATTGCTAAAAAGACAAAAAGGAGTAGGTATAAATCTAACAGAACCAGTATAGAATCTATATGCTGAACATTGAAAAATGCTCATAGAAAATAAGATACTCAGAGAACTGGAACAGCATACCGTGTTCATGACCTGGAAGAGTCAAGAGTGGTGTCTGGGGCGCCCAGGTGGCTCAGTGGGGTAAGCCTCTGCCTTCGGCTCAGGTCATGATCTCAGGGTCCTGGGATCAAGCCCCGCATCGGGCTCTCTGCTCAGCGGGGAGCCTGCTTCCCTCTCTCCCTGCTTGTGATCTCTGTCTCTCTGTCGAATGGATTAATAAAATCTCTTTAAAAAATGGTGTCTGTTCTCCCTGAATTTATCAATAGGTTTGCCACAATTTCTATTAAAATCCTACTAAGATTTTTGAAATAGATATAAACAAGCTTATTCTAGAATTTATATGGAAAGGCAAAGGCACTTGAAGTTGAAATAATTTTGAAGGAGAGTGAAATGAGAGGAGGCCCCGGGCTCAGCATCCAGATCACCTGCAGCTTCAGCACTTGGGACAGCGCAGTGCTGGTGGAGAGAGAAACACAGAATGGGAGCCCAGAAAGAGACCCTCTTGGTACAGCTGCAGGATTTTCACAAAGGGGCAAAAAAGCCATCTGATAGAAGCGCGATAGTCTCTTCAACAAATAGTATGAGAGCAACTGGACGTCCACAGGCAGAAATGCAACGGCCAAAGGACCTTTGACCTAAACTTTACATCTTCTATAAAAGTGAATTCAAAATAGGCTATGGGCTTAAATGTAAAAAAAGTAAAACTATAAATCCATTAAAATAAATTGTAAAGAACGTGTTCAGGACCCAAGGCCAGGCAAGAGTTCTTAAATACGATACCAAAAGCCTAAAATAAAAAAATTACATAATTTCTACAAATTAAAAACGTTTGTGCTTTAGAAGATCCTGTTAAGAGGTGGAAAAGAGCTGCAGATGGGAGAGAATGTTTTCAAACCACATATTTGACAGAAGTCTTGTATCTAGAGAGCACAAAGAACTCTCAAAACTCAGCAGTAAAGACAAAAAAATTCATAAAATGGGTGAAAGATAAGGAAGTATTTCTTCAGAGAAGAGGTACTGATGGACAAGTAGACACATAAGAAGATGTTCAACAACACCAGACATCAGAGAAATATAAATCAAAAGCACAATGAGATGTTACCAGATAACTATGAGATCAACCGAAGTAAAATTAAAAAAAAAAAAAAAAGGCAACAACACCAACTGCCGGTGAGGGTGTGGAGAAATTACATCTCGGGAATGTAAAATGGGAATGTAAAATGGTGTGGCCACGCTGGAAAACAGGTGAGCGGTTCCTGACGGGAACCAGGCACTTCCCACACAGCCTGGCAATTGCCCTCCTGAGCATTTTATATTTATCCCAGAGAAATGAAAATTTCAGTTCACACCAAAACGTGTAGGCAGATTTTCATAGCAGCTTTATTGGTAATAGCCCCAAATCGGAAACGACCCAAATGTCCTTCAAGAGGCGAATGGTCAAATGGTTCATGTCATTTATACAACGGAATATTACTCAGCAATAAGAAGGAACATACCAGATACATGCGTGAACCCAACAGATCTCAAAGGCCTATGCTCAGTGAAAGAACCAATATCCAAAGGTTACATAGTGTCTGATCCCATTTATAGAACATTCTAAAAAGGACAGAGATGAACACATTAGTGGGGCGAGGGGACAGGGATAATGGGGGAGAAGTACAGGAGTTGTTCCGCGTCTTGATCGTGGTGGTGTTTACACAAAGCCGTATACCCTGGACACATCTGCAGACCACACACGCGCATGAGTGCATGTGAAGGCTGGTGAATGCTGGGTAAGATCTGTAGCCTGGTGAACACAGTTGTACCCAAGGACTAAACACCTTCCTGCTTTTGGTGCTGTACTACAGTTAGATCTTAGCGTTGGGGAGTAGGGGAGCTCGGAGACTATGTACTCTTTCTGATGGCCCTATGATTACTTCATATTGAAAAAATTGAAACACAAAATAACCTCCCAGAAAGAACAAAAAGGCCATGTGGTGGAGTGAGACAAGGTGCCGTGGGTGTGCGGTGACCAAAGGAGATCTCCCTCGAGACCCCATGTTTACCCCTGCCTCATTCCGGGTAGCACCCCCGTCTTCTGGGCAGGTGGGTGAGCTGTCCATGGTGCTAGTGAAGACCAGCCATTCCATGAAGCAATAAGCCTCATTCCTTCTTCCTAACCACAATCAGCGATCCCCACCCCCAACACACACACATCATCATTGTCTTTACTAGATCCTGCAAACATCCTGGTGTGGCTCCGGTCTCTATGTGCCACATCCTTCACCCCCTCAAGGAGAACGGAGGCTCCAGAGGGAGGTACACAGTACAGAAAGCAAGGACATGTTCCTTGGCACAGTCGGTGATAGTGTGTAAACCCCAAGCCTGCTGCATTTTATAGAGAAGAGGAACTATAAAGACACGCACCAAAATGTGACTCATGGCTTATCTTGGGGTGGCGAACCAGTGACTGCTCTTTTCTTCTATATGGTTAACTCTCTTCTAAAGTTTATGTAGTAAAAGGATTACTTTTGAGATAAGAAAATAGAGGTGGTTGTTCTAGAAACTGCCATTGACAGGCCCCCATAGCCCGACTCTCATCTCTTTATGCTTGCAAGGTAAGCCATCCCAGCCTGGGGGTCCCAGCAGCCCCCGGCCCCACACTCACTGCCCCAGCCGCTGACCTCCCACTGGGTACTTCCTGCCCCTTAGGGCGGGGTAGGTCCCCTGCTTGTCTCCCAGAGCCTATTTATCCTTTGGGGTCTTGGCCTCCCCAAGAAGTCTCCCCCAGTACGAGGCACTGACAGTCTCCTCCTCTATGCCCCCTGGCACTCCATCACTGCTGCTGGGCTGGCAGGTCAGCGGCCGCCTCTCCCATTCACCCCCTCCCTTCCCTACATCCTTCTCTGCTGCCTCCTTGACTGGTGTGTATGGGCCTCATCCCTGGGCTCTCTGAGTCCTGGGGTTCTGGCCGTTCAGCCAAGGGGAGCCCTGCCAGGGAAAGGAGGAGCGTGGGGTGGACTCACGGGCCCCTGCTCCCTCCCATGGAGTCAGCTCAGGCTGGTGGTCGTCTGCTGGAGGCCCCTCTCCAGGGCCCTGGAGGGTCTCTGAAAACACTTCGTCTCGTGGCTTCTCCCTTATCCCGATGGGCCACCTTGAGCTGCTCACATGGCTGTTGCTATCCTGCGTGGGTCCCCTATCCCCTCTCTCTGGAAAGCGTCCCTTTGTAGGCAGCCCCCCTTGAATGACTCCGCGGTATGTTATCACCTCTTTCCTGTGGTCGCAGTGACTGAGTCACTCTCAAAGGAGGGGACAGGTGTTGTTGATGTCTCCGGCGTCCCGGTACACAGTAGGTGCTCTGTAATCGCAGTTTGAGTGAGAGAATGTGTGAAACCTGCGGAATACCCGTCTTGGATCTGCTGCTCCCTGTGCTCTGAGGTCTGCCCTGGGGACGGCAGACACATGCTGCTGGACCCCACATTTGGCATCTGTGCGCAGACGGACCTAACTCCTCGGCCCTCCCTGCGTCCGTATCAGCTGCCTCCCTGTCCCCCACCAGCCGCCCCGGGGACACAGGCAGGCTGAGCGAGAGCCAGAGCGCCGACCCCCCAGGGGTGTGAGCAATAACGCATCGGGGTTGTTGCGATGCTGCGTTATCGTGCTTGTGGATACCCGGTGACCAGCCAGTCCGGTCCCACGCGCCATTCACCCACCCCCGTGACCCGGAGCGGTGGAGGAGGGGCAGGCGTCAGCATTTCCGCTGGGGTGCACGGAGGTCAGCAGCGTGCTATGCTCCCACGGTCCTGAGTGGCAGAACCTGGGTTTGGGCCTCTGCTTTTGGCCTTCGAACCCCGTCAACTGATGGACCAAGAGCTGCCCTTTGGGGCTGCCTTAGGTACGTGGAGTGCTAATCTTAGACAAGGGCAGGGTGTACCTGATAGGTCTTCAGCCTGCACTCAAGAGCTCAGTCCTGAGCCCACAGGATGCCAACCTCTCCTGATGTTGTAGCCTCCAACCCCCTCCTCACTACGGTTCCCTTATCCAGACCAAACGCCACCCCTCCCAGGAAGCCTTCCAGGTTCTTCCCATGTGGGGGTTCCCCACTTGCATTGGCCTCCTAGGTCTCGCGCCACCCTGAGCTGGGTCACCTGCCTCTGCCTCAGGTGCCCTGATGGCCGTGAGCTCCTCAAGGGGGGGGGGGGTGGCCAGGGCCCAATAGTGCCCGGCAAGGAGCTCTGCACACATTAGGTGCTTAATAAGCGTGTGTCTCTCCCATGCTGTCACCTCCTGTCAATGTCACTACCTCTTTCAAACAAGGACACAGTGACACATGCATCTGTGTCTTGGGACAGGCCTGGCGTCGGGCGCCCAGCTGCCTCTTTGGGGCCCTGGCTGTTCCCGGGAGGGTCTGTGCTTCTGGAACAGGCTTCTTGGCTGCTCCGGACCCCACACCTGCCCCCCCTTTCTCCGTGTCCCTCCTCCAAGGCCCCTGCCCAGTAGTAGTACTCCTGGTGGTGACGTGTCCCTCTTACACACCTGGCCTGTCTGGCCAGCTGCCCTGCCTGTCCAGGGCACGCACCTCTCTTCTGTGCCCATTGTTCTCCAAGCCCCTATAAATAGCCAATTTTATCTCCTCGGTGACAGCGAGCAGCTGGCTGAGAGGCTTGGCCCCACTTCTGTCCCCTGGCCAGGACTGTCCCACGTCACTCTGTGACCTTGGGCCAGGCAGTCCTCTCTCTGGGTCTCCCCCACCCCATTCCTGCCCCTGCTGCCCTGGGCCCCCTTGCCCATCACCAGGCTCCCTGTGCTGTTCTTCCAGGACCCCATGGCAGAGACTGAGGAGCTGCCCGGGGCTGGGGAAGCCTGGGCCTGTCCGGGCAAGCAGGGAGCAGGAGGCATACCTAGTTCTCGGAAATGACCCGTTCTAGATGGGATCCCGTCGGGGGGCCCAGTCAGGGTAATGTGCTCCACACAAGCCTCATACACAGGCCCTCAATGGGGTCGGCTGACACAGAGGTCAGGAGCGGGTGGGGGGCGGACTGGGCCTGTCCACAGTGCTGCGTGGCCACTAGGGCCGGGGGCATGTTGGGAGCTGGGTCCTGTGGGAAGCCACTGGTTTCCCCTCAGTCCCAGGGGAGGGACCTAGAGCTGGAAGGAGCTGACAGCAGGGTGAGCTCCCTGTCCCTGGAGTTTTACAAGCAGAGGCTGCTACTCTTAGGGCTGTTTCCAGCCCTGAGTCCTTTCCTACTGACCTGCCGGACTTTGAAAACCGGCTTGCACCCCTCTGCTCCCTGCCCCAACGTCTCTCAGGGTCCCTGTTGCCTCTGGGATCCAGCACCTTCTCCCGCCAATGCCCAATTGGGTCTTCCTCGGTTGAGTCTGGGTTTGCCCTTGGCAGAGAGGGTGAGGCCTTAGGAAGGAACAGGGAGGGCCTGGGTGGCCAAGCCAGCGGCACTGGGCCAGCAGAGGAAGGGAGGGAGTCCCTGCAGGGCCCTGGCCACCCACTCCCCGGGGGAAGGTGGCTCTGCTGGACCCAGGGCTTGGGGCCAGGCATGAGGGAGACTGTGGTCTCCGTAGCAAAGATAACCAGCACTGGCCATGGACGGGGGCGTTGCTTTGCAGTTTGGACAGTCTGGAGTGGTTCATACATTCCCAAATGCTTACTAACTCCAGATCTGCGGCCACACCAGGGAGGGCGAGCTGTCCGTGGGTCTGGCCACGGGGCTTAGGCTGGCCCACCCCCGACTCTGACTCACCTGCCAGTCCTCTCCAGCTCACCCCCACTCACCCACAAAGCTGCATCAGCCACCCATCACCTCTGGCCACTCACTCATGCCCACGCATCACAGACACGTTAGTCCTAGCTCCTTCCTGCCTTGTCCACACCGCCTCTGCCCCCTCTCCAACCTGGCGTGGGCTCTCATGTGCCCCCGCTCTTGGTCTCCAGGGCTCCCTCCTATTCTCCTGGGAGGAGGGCTAAGTGGTGACCCTGCCTGTAACCCCAGAGCCCCAGCCCAAGGCCAAAATCAATACAACCCCTGCTAAACAGCACATAAAACAAACCCAAATCATTCACTAAATCCCCAGAGTAAAAACCCAGTACAAGCATTTGGGTTTTTCCCTTTGTAAATTTTTTTTTTTTTAGTAGACATAGTCTCTTTCTTGTTTTACAGCAAACATTGCAAATATAGAAATATTTTTCTGTACAACGGGGGGACGACAGTGTACAGTCGGGACGGGGACAGAGCCCATCCGCCAGCCCGCACCCTTTCCAGCCACACCCCTCCCCCGTGCCCCTTGTGCCCGGCAGGGCTCCGGGCAGGTCCTGGAGGCCACCCGGCTGCCTCGCTTGCTCTGTCCCTCTTTGGTGGCCTCTGGCGTTGGCAGCAAAGAGATGGACCTGGGAGGGGATCCACAGGGATCCACAGCAAACCTGGGCGAGGCAATCGTGGGAGGAGCCAGGTGGCCACTCTGTGTCTAGTGTTTTATGTCTTTAAGAGAACTTTACTTTTATTATTTTTTCTTTAAAAAAGGAAGAAAATAGAGTAAGTCAAGAAGGCAGAGAAGAATCCAAGAGGAAAGAGAATGAAAAAAGTCCCCTCCCCCTCCCCCACCCCCAGACACAGTTTTCTCAAGTCCCTTGTGTGTGTGTGTGTGTGTGTGTGTGTGTGTGTACGCGCGTGCGCATGTGTGTAAGCCACAGCTCATCCTCTGTTGGGACCAGCAGCACCCCTCCCTGCGCCCTCTGTGGGCCCCAGGCTTCCACACTGGCTGCGGGCATGTCTGTGTGCATGTGTGTGTGTGAGCGTGTCTGTGCACATGTGCGCGTCTGTGTGCGCATGTCTCTGCGTGTATATGTGTGTGGCGCGTTGCGTGGGAGTCTCTGGGTTACGATAGCTGCAGTGGGTCTTGTGTCCTTTTTGGTCCCATGGGCGTCACGAGTCCCGGGGAAGGGACGGCGCAGGCGTGGGCCGTGGGCTCAGGACTTGTGCTGGGCCGACACGCCCTTCCAGTAGTCCAGGATGTCGTGCAGGTCCTCGTCTTTGGCGAACTGAACCTTCTTGCGCAGGGCGTGGCCGGCCGCCATGAACTCCTCGTGGTCCTTGTGGCGCCGGCGGCTCAGTCTGAGACGCTCCCAGATGCTCTGGGAGGCCCTGCAGGCATACTCGGGGCTGGAGGAGTAGCTCAGGTTGTGGTACTGCGGGGACAGTGGCGAGTAGGCCAGCTCGCGGGGCCGCGGCCGGGTCAGCGGCTCCAGGATGGACGCCTTGCGGCCGCCCAGACTCTCATGGGGCGGGGGCACGGGGGGCGCGGGGGGCTCGGCCGGGTGGGAGCCGGGGTACGAGTGCCGGTGCTCGCCGTAGTGGCGGCCTTTCTCGGCCTCGGCCCGCAGCACGGCGGCCGCGGGCGTCACAGTGAGGATGGCGTCGGTGCTGGGGGAGCTCTTCTCAATGTACTTGGCCTCGGCAGCTGCGGCCTTGTGGGCGCCAGCGGCCTCAGCGCGGAAGGCTCGCGGGCTGCGTGCAGAGCCGCTGGACGAGGAGCTGGCACGTGGCGGGCCGGTGGCCGCCTCCACGCTGTGGTGCCGCTGCAGGCCGTGGCCAAAGGCGTCCTTGTAGACAGGCGCCAGGAAGCCGTGCTTGCCAGCCAGCGGCTCTGACAGCAGCACCAGCTGTGGCTCGGCCGCGGACACGGCCCCGGCCCCGGCCTTGCCGCCCTGGAAGGAGGTGGCCTCAGACTTGAGCGCGTCAATGCAGTTGTTGATGATCTGGTTGACCTTGTCCACCTCCTTGGCGATGGTGGAGATCTCGGCCACCGAGCTCTGGCTGTCAGGGCCGGGTCGGCCCAGCTCGCAGTCCCTGCGCTCCGCTGGCTCGCCTGTGCGCACCTCCATGTAGCTGCCCTTGCTGGCCTTGGGCGTCTCGCCGCTCTCCGCCAGCTTGTATGGCTCCATCTCGCCAGCCGCCAGGTACGGGATGCGGGTCGTGGCCTCGGGGCCCAGCAGTGGGCCCTGCGACAGCGGGGCCAGGCCGGGGGCCTCCAGTTCGGGCCCGTACTTGAGCTCGATGATGGTCTTCTTGAGGCTGCCGGCTGCGGCCGCCTTCTTGTGCTTCTCCTCTTGGCGCCTCCGCCGGCGCAGGCAGTAGTAGACGGCGCCCAGCACCAGCACCATGCCGAACAGACAGCCCAGGATGGTCATGATGTAGTGCGTGGCCGTGGATGGGCTGGGCACGGGGCCAGGTGGGCCGGGCGGCTTGGGCAGGCCGATGGTGAGGCAGGTGTGGTTGTGGTGCAGGCCGGAGCTCGTGGACACCACGCAGTAGGTGTAGTTGGTGAGTGTGTACAGGTTGGTCAGGCGGATCTCCTCCTGCGGCTTGGTCAGCCGGGACACGGTGGACGAGCGGCTGTTGTTGAAGTGCTCCAGCGTGTACATGCGCGTGAATGGGCTGGGCAGCTGCACCGTGATGGTGGCCGAGTTCTGCGTCAGCTGCTTGACCTTGAGGAGGGGCCGCGCCTCAGCCTGGGGGGCCAGCGTGGGCAGCGCCACCAGCGGCGTGGTGCCGTCACCAGAGAAGCAGTCCTCATCCGCACAGGGGGCCTCGCTGGGCTCCGGGGGCGGCGGGGGTGGGGGCGGTGGGGGCACGCGGCCCGGGGGCAGGCGGCCCGGCACGGGGGGCGGCTCGGCCGCGTAGGCGCCGTCGGTGCACACGGACTGCAGCTTGGCGAGGATGCTGCGCTGGCCGTGGCGGCCCTGGCCCAGCAGGAAGTAGCCGGCGTAGAGCGGCGGCGACTCACACTGCACGCGGTCGTGGGCGTGCGTGGCGTTGGCGAAGGCGGCCAGCCAGCGCAGGAAACCCAGGAGCTCGCAGGAGCAGTAGAAGGGGTTGCTGTAGAGCTCGCACACGGACAGCCGGGCCAGGCCGGCGAAGGTGGTGCCGTGCAGCCGCTGGATACGGTTCATGGACAGGTCGACGTTGATGACGTTGGGGCACTCCCAGAAGGCGCCGGGCGTGACC
Organism: Taxidea taxus jeffersonii; assembly: GCA_003697995.1. Lineage (NCBI taxonomy): Eukaryota > Metazoa > Chordata > Mammalia > Carnivora > Mustelidae > Taxidea > Taxidea taxus. The sequence goes on along the minus strand of ML108226.1, from coordinate 20,577 downwards.
ACCTCAATGAGGTTGGCCTGCAGGTACAGGTACTCGAGCTTAGCCAGCCCGCGCAGCACGCCCTCCGTCAGGTTCCGCAGCCGGTTGTAGCCCAGCTGCAGCACCTGCAGGTTGAATTGGCCCGAGAAGGCGCCGTCCTCGATGTAGCCAATCTCGTTCTTGGTGAGGTTGAGGTACGTGAGGTTGCCGAAGCGGCTCAGCGAGGCGTAGTGCACGCTGCGGATCCGATTCTCGTTGAGCCGCAGGTCCACAATGGTGCTGTTGATCTGCTGCGGGATGGCCTCGTAGGGCGGCTGGTTCTGGCTGCAGATGGCCAGCCACACGAAGCCCTTGTCGCCCTCGATCAGCCAGCAGTCTCCGCGGGCCAGGCCGCCCGCGTGCAGCAGGATGGCGGCTGCCGCGCACACCCATAGCGCGCCCCAGAGGCACCCGGCCATGGGGATGGCCTCCGTGGGACAGCCCGCGCCGCCTACCCAGGGGGACCGGCCGGGAGACCCTGGAGGAACCAAAGGGAGGAACCAAAGGGCGCGCTCAGGGGTGTCTTGTCCCAGGCCGCATGCTGGCGTTGCGTGGGCGCTGGGAGCCAGTTGCCACCCTCAGTGCCACAGGCCCCCCGTCATGCGCCTATGTCCTGCCGAGGCCGTGGTCGCCTCCCCCATTGGCCCGGGCGTCTGGACAGCTCCACCCTGCACCTCCAGCTCCACGGTCCTGTGGCAAGACAGAAGAGGGGAGAGCCGTCAGGAGGGGCTGGGGTTCCGGCAGGCCCCACCGCGGAGGAGCAAGGCCCCATTGGGCTGCCCGGTCAAACAAGGAGGCGTGTTGGGGGAGCCCGAGGTCCTGCGAGACAATGCCGGTACCAGAAGGGCGCAGGACAGGTTGTGCCTTGAGGGAGCGGAGTGAAAGGAAGCCCCCATCTCAAGCCCTCCCCGGCCCCCAGCCCCATTTGCTCCCAGAGGCGACAAAACCCCACCTGCTGGGCTGGGCCCCAGAGATTCAAGGATATGGGTGAGGCACAGGGCCACTCGTGGGAGAGTTGGGAGTCAGGGACGTCCTCTCCCGGGAGGGCCTGGCCAGACTCACAGCCGCCTGCAGAGGGTGCTTGGAGCCCCCACCCAAGGGTCCTCAGCCCCAACATGCAAATCCCTCCAGAGCCTCAGGGCGCCTCCCGCTCCCCTCCAGGGAGGCAGCCGGCCCCAGGGACTGCCAGGTTTGGGGCCTGAGCCCTCCTGCACTGGGTCGGGGCACATCACACTCCTTTGACCCTAAGTTTCCCCAAATTAGACAGCTGGATGGTCTCAGGGGAACGGAGGCTGCCACCACCCCCTCGTGGGTGGATCCCGGCAGAAAGGCTGGGAAGGGAGGAGTGACTCTGCCAAGAAGCCCCCATGCCCACCCCCACCCCGCCCAGGGCCTAGGAAAGGCCCGACCCCTCCCAGCTCTGCCAGCTGGCTCCTGAGACGCAACGTGAGGGGACAGCCGTCGGCCCCTGCGCAGCCCCAGGATGGGACCGTCCCTCCTGGGTCAGGCTGCGGAGCCCGCGCACAGGGAGATGGGGCTGGACACAGCAGCTCCCGCCAACGCCCGCCCCGGCCGCAGGAGGACCCCTGGTCCGCGGGACCTGCCCTCTGCCCCCCTCCCCAGGTCTCCGGGACAGATGGGCAGGCGTGCCTTTCCTCGTTAACATCTGGATTTATAGCCGGCCTCTGTCACCGCTCTGTGGCCTGGCCGGTGGCCAGCTGAGCGTATTTCACGGATATTGACATTTGCAACTAGTCTGCACTGAGGCAGCTTAAATTAGGGAACAAAATACAATGATGTGAAATGGATTTTCTTCCCCTTCGGAAACTTCATAGAGCACAGTTTGGATCTGGCTCCTGGGGAGGAGAGTGACTGGCAAATAGGGGCCGGATGGGACGGGGTAGGACCCGAGGCGAGGTCCTCCTGGCCAGCCTGTGACTGTGTGACTTCCTGCAAAGCACGGGACCGCCCATGGCCGGTCGGACAGGGCGGGAGGCTGGTGGGGGGGAGATGCTGGGGTCCCTGCATGGTATCCCTGGGGAGGACGGAGGGCATCTCCAGTACCTGGCCCGTGCCTCATCCTACCACCAGGGGTGGTGCTGCCCCTCCACCAGGGGCCCCATGGGGCGTGTAAGGCAAGTGGGGGCAGCGAGGTCAGTCTGGCTCCCACTGCCGAAAGCAGGTGCTCAGAGCCTGTCTAGGAAGTGTGGGGGCTCAGCAATGCTGATTGTAATCACCTTTAATCTCTTGCTCAAAATAACCCAAAGTCAAGTTAAGGAGGATTACAGGGGCCTGAAGAAGCCTTATCACAGGCAGACGCTGGTGGAGGAGGGATGGCCCCCAGGCTACTGGCCTCTCCCTGCAGCCCTCCCCCCACCCCCCTGCCAGGGCCACTGGGCCCCTTGGTAGCTCTGGGGAGCGGCATGCACACATGGGTCTGTGTGCGGGGAGGGAGGTGGTGGGGGGAGGGGGAGCTCCATACGTGGGAGCTGGAGTCTGTCTATGCGAGGGTGAGGCTGTACCAACATGCGTGTTGGGACCCATGTTAGCGCCCGTGCACGCAGACAGGGGAGCCTTCGGGAGAACATGGCTCCATGGAAGCCTGCCCACGTGGTGGGTGTGAGCCTCCCCAGCCGTGCCCTCCCCAGGGCACAATGTCCAGGAACACAGCATCTTGGGATGGGCACGTGATTCTGGGGACCCGTCTCGTCTCCCCTGTCACCGCCCCCTCCCGCAGAGCTGCCTCCACCAGGCCAGCCGTGGGATAGGGGAGGCAGGGCTGGCCCCACCACCCTGAGGACAGGGCACGTCCCTGCCTCGGGTGCTCCTTCTGGCCTGGCAGGTGTCCTGCTCTCACCTTCTGTGTGCCATGCCTGCCCCCAGAGCCTGGGCTGTGTGGGGATGGGCGGCCTCAGGGGGAGGGACATGCTAGGAGTCTGGGTGTGACCCTGCTGGCTCGTCCCCTCTTCCCCTCTTATAGCCGCCAAGACCTGGCCTCAGAGGGACGCCAGGATTCTCCTTCCACAGCTCACTGCGCAGATGGGAAACGGAGACCTGTCTGACGTCCCAGCGCGAGTGGCCCCGTCCTCCTCCCGTTAGGGCTGGGCGCCTGCACCTGCAAGCACCTCGTCCCTCCAGGAGGCCCCTCGGCTGCAGGGATTGGGCTTCCTGAGCGGAAACAGATGCCCAGGAAAACGGCCTGATCGGCTGGGAGGGCTCTGCTCAGGTGGTGTGCTGTCCCTTGGCCTGCCCCTTCCTTCTGGACTCATTCGCTCACCGTGCATCGTCCGCATCGTCCGTAACGGGCCCCAGTGCCAGCCCCGCCCCCACCAGTCACTCACTCTCACACACACACACGCTCACGCACGCCCTCCGTGCCCGGCTGGTCACCCTGCCGCCCGCACCCCTGCAGGCCGGGGTCCCTCTGCCAGCACCCCTCCCTCTGCACTATCCCTGCCAACTCGTGGTGCCCCATGTGGCCGCTGGCCGCTCGACCTGTACTGTAGTCCTGGACAGCGTAGTTCTACAACATTCCACAGAAGCACCTTGACCAGAATACCCTCCAGCCCATCCAGGGCAGTGTCCACCCCGAGTGGTCACCGGCGACCCGCTTGCCAGCCCCGGGGACATACTGTTTTCATGCCCCCCAGCCCCTTCCTGGAGCGCCTTCTGTTCCAGGTCTCGGAGTAGCCGCCCCTCCCGTCCGGTCCCCTCCACAGCCCCTGAGTCCAGGCTCCGGCATCTTACTGCTTACTTCCCTGAGGGGGTCTCAGTGCCCCCCAGGCTCACGGACAGCTCCCCCTGTGAGCCCGTGCCCC
>ML108226.1:0-16641 GCA_003697995.1 Taxidea taxus jeffersonii | reverse complement strand
CGCCGTCCTCGAGCACGCTCTCCCTTCTCTCCCTGCATGCAGCCCAGAAGCAAAAGCGTCCCCCCCACCTCCCTGGGTCTCTGGGGTCGTCTCCTGGTCCCTGCTGCTGAGGCCGCGCTGGTCCAAGCCTCCACCCCCTCTGGCTGGGCTCCCGCCTCATCTCCTGCTGCCCACAACCACCCTCCCCACCGCAGCCACGGGGACTGGTGGGACCTTGGAGCACAGTCATGGGATCCTGCCACTCCGCCATCCCCGCCCACAACCCGGGATGACATCCATTCTTCTAGGAGGGAGCAGAGGAAAACCCAGGCTCCACCGGGACCTACCAGGCCTCGCCTGTTGGGGCCCCATCTATCCGCCCGCCCCCCCACCCCCGCCCCATGTGCACCACCCCTGTCCTTCTGGCTGCAGGGCCTGGTCCCTCCCCGCAAAGCAAGAGCTTCGGATCCTAGAGCCGACAGCTCCCCCATAGGAACAGCACCCCTTCTGAGCCCCTGCCCGGTACTTGCTTATTTACTTGGAGTCACTGCTGGTTCCCTCCCACCCACCGGGGTCACAAGCCCCAGTGCCCGGGCCCCAGCTGGAACGGTCCCCCTGCCCGGAGCGTCAGCTGACACGCAGGAGGAGTTGCATGGGGTAAGGCACCGGGTGTCAGCTCTGTTTTCTCATCTGTGAAATGGGAGCCAAACATGCCACCTTCCCCGGGGCCCGTGGGAGGGAGCTGCCCCCCCCACATTCTGCAGGAACCCAGGCCACCCCATGTCACTGTGGGCCACGTCACCCCGAGCTGCCTCTGACCTGCGGGTTCAGACACATCCAGCAGGATGAGAAACGGACGTGTCTCAAGTCCTCACTTTGCAAAACACCCATTGCCCCAGCGGAGTTTCTCCGTGCGCACCTCCCCCAATGGACAGAGACCCCTGAGCACGTCCCCTCAGCCCCGGGAACCTTGCAGGACCCCCTGCCCCCTCCCTTCAAGGATGCCTCACACTGGCTCCTGCAAGGCCCTGTGACAGAGACCCCACACCTCGGAAGGACAGATGGGCCAGGTACAGCCCGGCGCGTCCTAGAGGGATGGGGCGTGTGTTCTGGCCCTGACCAGAACGGACTCCGGGCCAGTCTCTGCTCACTTCGCTTCTGCCCTCAGTCAGTGGGCGTGGAGCCTGGGGCCCCCTCGTGTCCCAGCAGAGACCAGAAGCCCCCCAGCCCCAGGTGGTGCCCTGCACAGTTAGCGATCACGTACACACGACAGCCAGCCTTCTGTGTCTGCACATGTGTACACGGGCCCGTGCGCCAACACGTATCCACGGCCCCGTGCCTGTCTGCACACATGTTCACGTGTGCCGGGGGGGATCTGACAGTGGTCAGCAGGGCCTGGAAAGGGACTCCCCTACCAGCCGTCATCACCATGACCATCGGGACAAGTCCCGGAGCCATCACCTCATTAAGCCTCATCACTGTCCTCCACAGGGACAGGGGACAGCCACAGTGCCCTCTGTGGCCCAGGAGAAAGGACCGGCCAGGGAGCCTCAGCTAGTCAGGCAGGACTCAGGCCACCTGAGCTGCTTGGCCACTGACTCCACAGCTCCCTATAGAGGGTCCCCTGGTGCCCAGGAAAGGGGGCAGACGGAGCCCCTGGCTGCCCAGGGGGTATCTGGCCCCACCCAGGCCTGCAGGGACGGGGAGGTGCTCACAGGGCCTCCCAGGGACAGGCCTGGTGGGGGGGGGGTGCAGATGGCAGGAGTGACCAGCGTTCCCCAGCCCCTGGGCATGCAGAGCTGGGGGCTTGGACAGAACCCCAAGAATGCAGAGGGGAAGGATAGATTCCCTATAAATGTGCTTGGCTTATGTGAGAGAGGCGCTCTGGGGGACCCCACTCTCTGGTGTGGAGCCCCGTCTGGGAGCCCTGGATGGTGTAAGCCCCTCAGCAGGTGTATTCAACCTGGAGGGGAGCTAGCCGGCTGAGGGCAGGAGGCCTGTCCTGGGGAGTGATGCAGCAGCTGGCCGCTTGCAGGGGCGGGGGGAGAGTGCGAGCATGGAGAGGACCCTCAGAAAGAAAGAAGTTGGACTTTCCTAAAGAAGCATCACATCTGGACGGCGCCAGGAGTGGGGGGGTTGGAGTTGGAGGGGGGAGGGATGAGTCTTCCTGCCACTCACAGTGGCGCCCCAGCCTGACTGCAGAAAATACTTAGACGTGAGCATGGGATGGTCACGCACGCACACGCACCCACGTCTGGTCCAGCCACTGCCAGGAGGGCCCTGGCGTTCACATCCTTGTCCACAGCAGGGACACAAGCCAGGCAGCGGGCATTCAGGAACAGGTCCCCGAGGCACTGATGGGGCACTGGGGGAACAGCTGGGAGAGAGAAGGGAACCTGCTCAGTGCCAGGAAGACTCTGGAAAACTGTAGGCAATCAGGGAAGGCCTCCACTAGGAGATGCCATGTGAAGGGTCCTAGTAGGTGAGTAGGAGTTTGTTAGGCAAAGAAGAGGGGTAACCGGGCGTCCCAGGTGAGAGGAGGAGGCATATGTGATCAGAGCACAGCCCCGGTGCAGGGAGTGCAGGGTGCCCAGGAACGGGGCAGGGGTCCCGGGACCAGCATGGAAGGGTATGGTGGCAGGAGAGGAGCCCAGACTCCCTGCTCCCGAGGGCCTGAGGCACGACGGTGGCACTGGGCTGGGGGAGGAGCCCTCTCCTCCCTATCTATCCTGGATTGTAGGGAAAATTGGCGACAGTGGGGGAGAACAGGGACCTGCCCCAGCCTGGGCTGCTCCCAGCCTCAGTTTCCCTGCCTATAACATTAAAGAAAGGGTTGGGCTAGGTGCCTCCGAGTAGAGGTGCCCCAGGTCCCACGTGGTGGCTCCTGACCCCCCACGTGGTGCTCGCACACACTCCCCCCCACCCGCCGGCTGGGGGGACGACGGCGCTCAGGAAGCTGGTCCCACCTCTGTTCCCTCACATCAACCCTACCGACATGTTGCCGCTAATGAAATAAATAAATATGGTGGTTCCAGGCTTTTAAACTTGTCACGGCCAGATTTGCATAATCACCCGCCTAAAAATACCATTGCTCTGCTCTGGCGCCCAGCCTGGGGGCCAGCGCTGGCCTGGGGGTTCTGCACGAGGCCCGACTCTTGCGTCCAGAGGGAAACAGGCCGAGTGCCAGGCACATGGGGAGGCAGGGAGATGGGCGGGAAGTTAGAGATCGATAACTTTTTACCACTCCAGTATTTGGCGGATAGATCATGTTTACTGCTAACATTTGTCTGCCGCAGAGCCCCTGGGGCCAGGCCACGATGGGCACAGCAGGGAAGTGCCATTGTGGGGCAGATGCCAGGGCCTCAGGCCAGCCGGGGGGGGGGGGGGGAAGGGGGAGCCGGGCCTGCCCACCTGAATGGGGCATACCACCTGCTGGGGCTCTGGGCCCCGGGCCCCCAGGCCATGCCACGAATGTTGGCTCCTCCACACTCTGGCTGTGTGACCTTGGGCAAGTCACTGGCCTTCTCTGAGCCTGTTTCCTTCTCTGCCAGATGGAGATCGCCAGGGCTTATCCCTCACAGCCTCACGGCGAGGGTAACACGACCCTACCTTCCATACCTTCCAGCATGTTGCTTGGTACACACGCTCTAAAAATATTCATTTCCTCCTAGGGCAGCCCCTTGGCCTCAGGCAGGCAGGGGAGGGAATGCACTGTTCAAGGCCGAGTGGGTGGACTGAGCAGGCCAGCAGGGCAGGCCTTGGGGGTTTTTTGCCTTCAGGAGCTACCCAGCCCGGTGCCCCCAGCACTGGGGCCGAGAGAGCGCTGTCCCCAGCCTCATCACCCACCTTGAGACTGCCCTCCCCGCTCCTGCCTCATATTCACCCACGGAGGCTGGCCCGGGCTCCTGCAGCCGGCTGGCCCGCAGTGCTGACTCAGCCCGGCTCCAACCTAAAGACTTGGCCACAGGGTCAGCCTGGCAAGCCCCCGACCTCAGCTGGCCCTGCCCTCGTTCTCTGGGAGGCAGGCTGGGAGGCGCACGGTGGAGAGACCATCCCTAGTCCCTTGGCCTCCACCCCACAAGGATGCATGCAGAGGGAGCCGGGGAAGGCGACGGGATGGAGCCCAGGGAGAACACGGAGGACACACCTCACCCACCCAATGACCTTGGGCATCCCCGAGAGTCCTGAGCCTCAGCCTGCCTGGCCAGAGTCCGGAATGGGCAGCAAGCGTGCAAACAGCGGTGGCCTCTGGTTTCCTCTAGGACCCCACGTGCAGCGAGTGTCTCCTGTGTGGGAGCACCCCCAGGAAGACGGAGAGGAGGGAAAGCCAGCAAGCCCAGGCTTCCCCCCAAAGCAAGGGCAAGGGAACATGGCATCAGAGTCCACCACTTTGCTTGGTAATTCCGGCCCCACCCGGGAGTTTCCAGGGGAAACCCTGCAGCTGGAACCCAAGCTGCGGCCCAGGGCAGGGCCCGCCCGGGGAGGCGGGCTGGGCTGGGGTTCTTGGAGCAACAGACACAGTGGGAAGGGCCCCGGGCAGGGCTGGGGGCTGGAGTCCGGCCCCCAGGACGCCGGGCTCGCCCCATCCCTGTCCTGCCAGGCCCCGCAGCTCCCGGCTGCTCTGAGTTAATTAGGGATCCAAACATTTAATGGTCTGTTATGCTTCCACTGGGCATCTTTTTAAATTAAAAAAACATGATGTACGGCACTGTTGGAGGGAGAAATCACTTTGCGATGGTTTCCTGCTCAGGCACTGGCAGGGACCGGGAGAGGGTGGCTGGCTGGCCTCCAGGGAGGCCGGACCGCAACACGTGACCCTCTCCAGGAACGCCGCCCCCACCCCCACCGTCAGGAAGCACACTGCGGACTCCAGGCAAGGGTCCTGGTGTCCAAGGGACACCTGGCACTTTTCCCCATCACACCCTCCTAACCCTGGCAGCCAGAAAGTTCTATCTTTAGTTTGACCTGAATCTCTCCAGTTGTTTTGAGGGACGGCCAGCCTGAGACTGCACTTGGAGACGCACTGGTTTTGCTCTTCCCAGTCGAACCTAAACCCCCAGGAACCCTGAGCTCTGGGAGCCCTTTCTGGGCACGGGGATTCCGTCCCTGTTCCCAGCTCCAGGGGAGGGCAACGCAGAACGCTGGGAGGGCCTCGGGGGATGTTGCCCCCCACCCCAGGCTCCTCCACCAGCCGGGGCCACACACCCAGATGCGGGGACCGCTGCCCACCACGCTCACTCGTCAGGTCCTGCCTCGAGTCCCCGTTGCTGTGACGACTTTCTCCAAGCACCGTTTCTGGCCACTGCGAGTTGCACTAAAGATCTGGGGTATGGATTTCAAGCAGAGGTTGTTAAGACCGCGGTCTGCTCCTCGAACATCACATGAAGGAGGGAAACCAGGTCCAAAGCAAAGTCCCGTCTAAGGCAGCATCGGTGACACCACCTGGGCCAGGGACAGAGCCGAGACACATGCTATGCCTGGGCTAACCGGGCCCCTGGCTATGTGCTGGGGTCACCAGCCATGCTGGGAGGGCATCATCACTCCAGTGAGGGGGCCTGGGGAGAGCCCAAGATTGGGAAAGAACAGCCAGTACGGTCCCTCGGCAAGCAGGAGGTCTTCGCGTTGGAAATGGGGCTCTCTCCCCATGTGACCAGATCAACACAGGGCTTCCAACCAAACAGCCTGCCCAACGCCCCCATGGCCGCAGCCGGGGCCACCAGCCCCCACAGGCCCTCTCCCTCCAGAAGCCATCCCCTCCCTCATGAGCCCCTCGTGGACACCTGTCAGGAGGCCGCTGCAGCTCCCAGGGGCAAGGTCCTTCCCAGGCTCCCTGGGAGCTCTGAGAACAAGATCCCCTTTCCCTGCAGCCCCTGTGCCCCGGGGGGCCTTAGCTCATGTCCCAGGAAAGAGGCTTCTGGAGGGGAATCCAGCACCATGGGCAGGCCTGGGCCCAGACTCTCATTCTTAATGTCACTGAATCCAAATACAGACACAGGCACACACACAGGCACGGTGTCTGCTGCCTGGCGGCCTGGGGAGCCCTGAGCCATCCTAAGAGCAGACATCACCTCCGTCTGCTCACATCTCTATGGTCCCACCTGGAAGGCATTTCACAGGGTGAAGGAGTAAAATCAATCCCCCCAACCCCGCACCAACAGGCAACGAACCGTCCAACACCATATAGTGAATCATCTGTTCCCTTGGCTGATCTGTGATGCCCCACAGGGTAAGTCGGGTCGAGCCCACCCCTCCCCCTGTAACCCTCATGGCTCCCCAGTGCCCTCAAGAGAGCCCGTGTCCCCACCTGCCTACCTCTCTCTGCCCCCACCTTGCCCTGTAAGGTGATGGTCAACCTGCTTCTCTTGTATTTTCTCTAAGCTGCTGTTTCCCTGCCTGGGACACATCCCCCTGCCACCACTGTGGTCTCCACTTGGACTCCTGAGAGGGGCTGGGGTCTCCCCTCATAAGCACGAAGTGGCCCGGATGTGCCCCCATGTGTCCCACCCTGTCAGCCAGACCGGGGGCTGCAGGCACGGAGGGCTGGCTCTTCTGCATCTCTCCCAGGCACAGGGTAGGAAGTAGACGGGGACTGAGCCTATGGAGATGCTCAGTCTGTCACCTGTAAGGGAGGGTAGCTCCATGTCGTGATTCTCCCCGGACGGTTTCCATGCACCTGCTGTTCGGTGGCACTATGCATGGACCCCCCCGACCCCAGTCACATACCCCATGGCTCACGGTTGCATTGGTATGGACGTCTCTGCTGGGGACCGCGCCATTGTATCAGTGGCCCCTCACCCCTCTCGTGACACCCAAACAGCCCTGTTTATGTCCCTGGGACATAAACTCTGTAATGAACTTGCCCACAGAGGATGAAAGACACCCTTTCACGCTTCTCCGTTTCCAGAACCTTGGCTCAGCATCCCTCTCCCAGGCGACTGGGCACAGCTCTTCCAAACACGTGGCCAAGGTGCAGGCGGGACCCCACGGAGCCTACAAATTAATTTTGGAAGAACCTTCGGGATTGTAATATTTCGGCACGGCCTGTCCCGTGACGCCCGCTTTCTCTCTGGTCTCCCAGGAAGACTCCACAGAGTTCCGCACGATGATCTCAAATTTTTCTCGTAACTGCATTCCTGGGAATCCCACGGGTTGTTTGTGTTGTCGCCACTGTGAGCGGGGACCACTGATCTCATTACGTTTTCCCACTAGCTGTCGCGGGTACTGATGAGAATTACTGACTTGTGTATGTCTGTTTTATATGCAGCCTGCTACTTTCGCCAAGTTCTCCAGTGACCACTTCAGTGGCTTCTTGGTTTCCTCAGGCCTCCGATCAGGCTGCCGGCAAATGATTACAATTCTTTCCCAGAGACGGCGCATTTAATTCTGTTTCATGTCTTATTGCTATGTCAGGATTTCTGGACAGTGATGAAGGGCTCTGTTGGTTGTTTTTTTTTTTTTAATAAAAGTTTTTGAACTCCCAGGAATTTTAAAAATCTCATCATTTAGCATGGACCTGGCTGTGAAGTTGGGATGCAGTTTCTTTACCGGGATGAGAAACCATCCCCAGTCCCATTTTTAGCAGTTCCTTTTTTTTTTTTAATTTTTTTAAAGATTTTATTTATTAGTTAGAGAGCGAGCACAGGCAGACAGAGAGGCAGGCAGAGGCAGAGGGAGAAGCAAGCTCCCTGCCGAGCAAGGAGCCCGATGTGGGACTCGATCCCTGGATGCTGGGATCATGACCTGAGCCGAAGGCAGCTGCTTAACCAACTGAGCCACCCAGGCGTCCCTAGCAGTTCCTTTAAGATCGGAAACCAGCCCTAGATTTTGTCAGATGCTCCTGTCATTTCTCAACAGGGTCCCGCGGCCAACCTGTTGAGGTTGTTATGTATTATATTAACAGGTTTCCCCACTATTAAACCATCTCTGAATTCTTCTGATAAATCCTATCTAATCACGGAGGATGATCTAACATTCCGGGGAATGGGATTTTTGATCCCATCCCCAGGGGCGAGATCTGGGTGAGGTCTCATTTCTGTATGGTGTTCACAATCTGGGGTTTGGGAACATTCTCACCCTCCCTCGCCGGGGTGACTTCCTGCAGATGGCAGCTGCCCACTCGGGCGAGACTCCTGGGTCTCTGAGGTCGGGGCCCCTCCATGGCGGACGTGCTCCCAGAAGCCATGTGGGCAACCACCACAGACACTCCATCAGGTGACTGTCACCCTGCATTTGTCGTCTGTACGTTCCAGATTTTCATGATTCGGGATTGGCTCCAGGCGGGTACACGGCAGGGAAATGTGCTAGGAAAGCGGACACCGGCCTGGGGGAGGTCAGGATTGTGACACCACCTGCCGAGAGGACCCTGCAGGGCCTCCTGGTCTGTGTTCCTTGTCACCCACGTGCAGACAGATGGGCGTCACGTCGGGCATCAGGGGCACGGGAAACACAAAATGAGGGAAGGCCTGGACCCTCTCAGAATGTCCACTGAGGAGAAAACCCGCAGAAGTGAGGGGCTTGGCAGGAAGGACACCCCTGAAAGATGGTACCATCTCACTGTCCGCTTGCCGTGCTGGGACCCTGACCTACCCCTGCATGGGACGTCTGTCTCTGCATCCCTTGAATCCGGTGGTCCTGACCATACTGGCCACCAGCGCTTCCAGAAGTGAGCCCAACTGTCCTGGGCATGGCCCTCGGCCACTGACACGTGGACACAGCCACCGCCACCAAAAGCCACAAGCTTCGGCGTGGTTCGTTACGTGACAACAGATAACGACACAATGCCGAGCGTCAGGTGAGCACGAGCAGGACAGCGACAGGGAGCGGGGAGAGCCCCACACCCCCCGCCCATCACAGAGAGCTCCTTACCCTCACAGTCCAGGAGGGGGTGCCTGCCAGGTCGGGGGGGGGCTGCAGTGTGGGGGTCAGGGAAAGCCGGTCTGTGCCCACTCCCCCGGGCGGTGGCCTGGACGACAGGGTTTCTGACCCATGTGTGACTCAGGCCCTGGTGCTCTCCAGGCCAGTGGGTTTGTGCAGATGCCTCACTTCCGAGGCTCAGTTTACCTCCCTGACAAATGGGGCCATGGGCCCCTGCTCACAGGTAAACACAGCTGCGTCTGGGAACGGATGGGACCCAGTGTGGCAGGTGTCCCTGGAAGCAGAGGTTCATGGGGTGCAAACCACCTTAGACTTTCTCGGCTCCCAAATCCCTTAGACTTTCTCGGCTGCATCTTCTCTCCTCTGGGAAGTAGGAACAGTGCACGGAGCCCGCAGGTTCACCAAGGGGCCTGTGTAAGACACGCGTGTTCCGAGCACCATGCCGCACCCGACGGGGCTGTGTGAGGCTCTGGATGCCGCCAGGATGTGGAGACAGAGCTGAAGAAGAGCTGATGCAAAGTCCAGGGGTACAGGCAGGCCTGGGCAGCTGGAGGGTTGGGTGGCCCCTTTCCCAGGGGGTGGGCTGCAGTCGGCCCACAGCTGTCCCTCTGAGGCCCCGCCAGCTCTCGGAGTCCATAAAAAATCAATCTAATGACACAGCAAACATTAATTATAGCCGTGAGACCAGGAATGGGATTGATCTGGAAGGGGCAGCTCTGCTGTTAGTCATCGAGACGCTCTGCGGGGGTGGGGAGGGGCCAGGGCTCGGGGGCAGGGGCCACGGAGCCGACTAGAGCCTGCCCCCCAACATCAGGCTGACGGCAGGGGAGTGGAGGCTGTTGGGGGGCCCAGCCGGGGGTCAGGGCCCTGGGAGCTTGGTCTGGCCCTGCTTCCCACTGGTTTTCTGGCCCAAAGGGACACTGCAAAGGGGCGGGGCTCCCTCCGGAAAGCTTAGGGTGGGGAAGGACCAAGCCTCTTCCCCAAGGGGAAAGGACCCCTCAGCTCTCCCTGCTGTGTGAACAGCAGAGCTCCCAAGTGCAAGGGGCTGAGCATGAACCCTCGTGGGCACGGCCAGAGCCCCCTGCCAGACAGCATTGGGGAAGGGACTGCAGTCAGCCAGCTGGACAAGGACATGAAAGGAAGTCCCGGTGGGAGCTGGGCAGCCAGCCGCACAGCCTCTGACCCACAGAGGGACACAGACATGTTTTAAAAACACGCAGAACATGTCCCGTGTCCCCTGGGGAGGGGGCACCTGGCAGGCCCCCGCCCCTCCTCTAGGTGGGAACACAGGCTCCATTCTCCTTGATGCTATCCCCCAGCAGCACACTGCCCTGTGCTCTGGCAGGGGCAGGGAGACAAGATGCTCGGGAACCCTTCCCAGGAGAGAAGTGACCACAGACGCCCTTAGATGGCGGGCTCCCCTATCCCACAGTCCCACCCATGTCCCTGAGGTCCAGGGGTGCTGGGGACCACCATGTGGGGCCGGGGACCACTCAGGCCAGGCCTCCCTCTGTGTGTATGGCTGGGGAGGGAGACTGGAGCACGTCTGGCTGTGCCATGCCTCCCAGCATATGTCTGAGCAAGAAATCCAGCGAGGTCCATATGCCGCTGTTCTAAACAGAGCCTCTCACGGAGCCTTCAAAGGGCCAAGGTCAGTGAAACGGGAAGCCAGGAAGCGTGGTGGGCAGGGGGCTGGGCTGAGATGGTGGCCCAGGTCCCCCTCCCGGGCAGCTTTGAAGTGAGGGCCTGGGAGGCCTGTATCGAGCAGCCTGAGACCCGCAGGGACAAGTGTCTGTGGCGACCGCACGTGTGTGTCCCCAGAGTGTGACCCCGCAGCCCTGGGCCCTCTGCCTGCCCCCACCGCACCTCATGCGCACACACCCGCACGCACACACGGGCGTCTAATTATTGTCTCGCGGCAGGCAGGAGTCCGACCGCCGGAGCAGCTGGAGGACATTCAATTCTCGGCATAATTGACAGTGCTGGAAAGCACCCAAGTGGGGTGTGAGGACGCGCTCCCCTCCGCGACTCCATCCTTCATCGCCGAGCACATTACTGCCGCCGCCCCCTCACCGCCTGCCTGCCTCGCTCTGGGCCTCCGTCTGTCGGCCGGCCGTCTGTCCGTCTGTCGCCCGAGATGCCACCGGCCTCACCTCTGTGCGTGGAGGGAGCTGCTTTCACCCCCGGCCGCCAGCACCATGCCCCCCCAGTGTCAGGCCCGGGGTCGGCTATGGGGGGGGGGACTTCAGGGAAGGCAGCCTCCCTCTGGGATACAGCATTGGGACTCCAGGGGTCACTACCACAGTCCCTGGACTACCCGGTAGGTGCTAGAAGGCCAGGGGCACCTGCCCCCACTCGCTCCTCCCCAAAGGCTCCTAGAGGACAGTGTGACATTCATGGGGACTGGGCCTCCCACAGGGGATAGGGCCAGTTGTCAGGCATGCAAAAGACATGGCAGTGCCTGGGTGGCAGAGTGACCACAGGCTCTGAGTGCCCGCAGAGTGGGGGGGGATGCAGAACACATCCAGGGGCTAGGGGGCACCCACAGGGCTATCTGGGGAGGTCTCCAGGCTCTGTCCTCACCCATGTGAGCAGCAGCCTGGATGAACTCTGAGAACCTGTAGGAAGGGGACAGAAGCTGGAGGCCAGGACCAGGAGCCAAGCACTCCCTCCAGCTCGACGAATACCACAGGGCAAAGATCACGCCAGGAAGGGGTCAGCATGGCTCCACATCACCCGTGGGGAAGAGAATGAGGCAAGAGCCAGTTGGACAGGTCAATGTGGCCACCTGAGAAGGTAACTGGCTGACTTAATAGAGATATAGCAGGGAGAACAGAGGAGGTGATAACCCAGCTCTAGGCAGCACGGCTCAGCCTGTGCTCACAGCGTCTGGCTGCAGACTCCAAGAAACATGACCAGAGCCCACACTCCTACAGCACCTTCTAGGAGCTAAACTCTCATCTATCAAACTTAGTACTGGGGCCAGTCCTGTGAAGCAGGAACTAGTATTACCCACCTAACCGAAGAGGCACGAAGTTGTTAATGAACCTGGCTGAGTTTCCACAGCTGCTTAGTCATGGGGCAGGACTGAAACCCAGGCACCTTGGTCCCAGAGCCCCAGTGCCTACCCACACGTCAAGCAGCCAACAGGCCCAGGAGGGCACGTCTGAAAGTAACGGAACTGGCAGAGTACGGACACAAAGGCGGGAGGGAGGGTGTGGGGGTGTCTGGCTGAGAGGCGGGGCGTGGGTGCACCCCCACATGCAGAGCAGGGCCACCCAGGCCCGAGGGTGGACACTTTTACCCTCCCAGAGGGTTCCCTGAGCCTGCTCACCAAGGTCTATCACACGCGGCCTCACTGGGAAACACCTAGGCGGCGTCACACAAAGGTCAAGATGCACAGAGCCCATGAGCCCAATTCTGGTGTATTTTACCACAATGGAAAGTTCAGAAAGAAAGGTGGGGGGTGGCGATGGTCTGAGAGGGGCACACGGAGGCTCCGGCAGGGGTGGGGGGCAGGGAACACTGGAACACCTGTCTTCTCACACCCTTTCAGGGCTTCCCTAGGCCCAGGGCAGCGTGCAGGGACTGATACTCAGCTGGAGGGGACAGCGTTCGGATACTCAGGGTACCATTCTTCACACCTTTAGCTGTATTAAATATTTCATAATTAGTAAAATATTTATTTGAGATTTCTTAAATATTTGAGATACCTGCAATATTTTATAATACATTTTTAAATGTTTTGGAAAGGAATGAGCTGCTGTGTGTGACTGAGCTCCCTGTCGCCAAAGGTGTGCAAGGAGAGGCTGGATGTCAGAGAGGGCACTGGCCCCAGAAGGGGGGTACCTAGAACCAGGAGAACGGTCAGCATCACTCGTGAGCCTTTACAAAACAGAGACTTCCGGGACCCATCTCTACTCCTGATTCAACAGGTCCAGTGTAGGGCCTCAGTGTCCGCGTTTGTGCCGCAGGCCACGTGCCCTCTGCCCTGGTTGGGACATGGATTCTGGCTCATGCTTTATTTTCTCTGGCCCTGAGGACCAGGCCCAGGCTCCTTGGCCCCCGGCCAGGCTGAACACAGGGTGGGGGTACCAGTCCCTGGAGCTGCAGGCCTGGGGCCTTTGGCGAGGTGTGCACAGCCCCCCTGCAGAGATGGGAGCACCGAGGACCAGAGAGGGTAAGAAACAGCCTGAGGGTCACCAGAGAGGAGAGAGGGGAGACAGATCTCCTTTCTGTTCCAGGGCTGCCCCGGGTCACGGGTGTCCCCCCGTCCTGGTCGTCAGAGCACTAATGTTGACCCGTGGTGTCTGGGGACAGTCCCTCCCTCTCACAGGGCCCTCCTCAAACCTGAGCCCCTCCTGCCTCTGACCATGTGCAGAGGAAAGGTTTGATGGACGGAACTTGGCAGATGTGTAACCGGGCGCCCAGCAAACAGGCAAGCTGACCGATGGCCCTGAGCTCTGGCCTTTCTTTATCTGACGGTGTTGAAAGCGGCTGCGTGCCCGGCCCAGGCCAGGGGCGGACAGGGGCAGACGGGGGTGGCCACGCAGCTGGGTGCCTGAGGAACCACATCTAGAGAACCTCCCAACATTGGCCTCAGCCTTGTGAAGGTGTGCACTGAGGCCCCGAGAAGGAAAGGCATTTTCCCCAGGTCACACAGGAAGATTGTAGCACAACTAGGACGAAGGCTTTGCTCTCCCGAGCCCTCTCCAGAGGGCTCCAGGTCCCTGCAGCCCCAGGGCGATGGGGCTGTGCTGTAGCCCGGGGCGGGAGGGTGGGAGGAGGCTGCCCCCGTCTGCCTGCCACTCCAGTACCCACAGGGGCCTTGGAGCAGCAGGGTCGAGTGCCCAGGTTGGCAGACAGAGATGCCACTGGGCTGGTGACCGGCCCCGCAGGGCTGGGAGTCTGTTACAGTAACGGCGGCTTCCTGCCACGGAGGTCTGACTTACCGGCGCTGTCGCACATTTCTGTAAATGTTAGCACACGCGCAGCATCGCGAAGGAGCGAAGAAGCGTGCACGGGTCCTCGCAGAGGAAACAGGCAGGGGGAGAGGCCAGGCTGGGACCCAGGCCGGGAGAGTGGGTGGGACAGCCCCGGGGCCACCAGAGGAAGTGTGGCTGAGCGAACTCGGTATTCAGCTGTGGCTGATTCCCGTAATAAAGAAGCAATGTTCACATTGTATGATCAAAATAACCATATCAGCCGATCCCATGAAGAGAGACGCAAGTACGAAGATGGGGAGGGAGGCTCAGGAGAGGAGGGGAGCCAGCCCTGGGAAGGGAGAGGTGGTCTCAAGAGCCAGCGAGGCCCTGGAGCAGGAAGGGGCTTTGAGGGACTCGGGGCCAGAGCCCCACGCTGCCAGTCCTGCCACAAAAGGCTGGGACAAAGGGCCGTCTGGTCTACCCCCTGCCCCCACCCCGGGTCGGGCTGGGCTGCTGAAGATGGCTTTCTGCTCCTTCACACCAAGAACCTGAGCACTCGGTCCCCCAGGGAGCTCTCAGCTGGGCCTGCAGAGCTGGGCCCACTGCCCCTTCTGGAGGCTGGACAGGCCTCCCTCCCCACCCCACCCCCCGCAACCAAGGGGCTTGACGTAATCTGCAAAGCCTCTGGGGAAATGAAAAGCAGGAGAAGGAAGCCCACAGACCAGGCTAGAGAATTCGGCCCCCCCGCTTGGTGGCGCCTTTCTCTTTCCAAAAGAGGTAATGGGTAGAGGCTCTGTCCAGGCGGGGTGGGCGGGGGGGTGGGGGGGGTGGGGGGGGGAGGAGGCCCAGGTTCGGGGATGCAGGCTTCCTCCTGAGGAGGATAGCAGGCGTGCTGTGGGGTTGGAAGGAGAGGTGTCGGGCCAGGCTGGGCTCACAAGGGAAAGCATGCTGGGAGCTGTGGACTGGGCTGAAAAGAAGATCCCACGGCCTGCAGGGAGGGGCCGGGACAGGGGTGGGGGTGCCCAGGGCCCGCCAGGGCCAGGCTGCAGGAGCCACGGGCCTCCCCAGGGATGTCCTCCTTGCTGGACCACAGTGCCCATCCCTCCACCATCAGAGGCGAGCCCTCTGGGCCCTGCTGTGTCCTTGGCTCTCAAGACGGCTCTGTATACCTGCCAGCTGCCCTGGGAAGAGCACGTCCCCACGGGCTCCGTATCGGTGGCCCCTCATTCTGCTGACCCGCTGGGTGCCTGACCACGCCACTCTGGAGCTCCCTGATCGTGCACCCACACCATGGGGGCTGCAGCTCTGCCCTGCCCATTCAGAGTCCACACCTGGCAAGCGGGTCCCTGCCACGTGCCAGAGGCAGGGCTGATGGGCTGCAGAGGGACACCCAAGTTTCAACCAGTACATGGGTCAGCCAGGGATTCAGCCTGGTCTTGTGGGCCCAGGAGGGCTCCCCCAGAGAGCTGACATTTCTGCAGAGACTTGAACAGAGAAAGACCAACCCTACAAAGGCAGTGGGGGAGACAGGGCAGGGGAAGGGCCAAGGAGGCCAGAAGAGCCAGAAGCTGGAGGGTGGGGGTAAAAAGACCCGCGGGGCTGCTCGGAGCCTTGATCTCACCCCATTACCCCTGCCAGAGACAGGATGTTATCTCAGGGGCAGTAGGGAGCCACCGAAGGTTTGGCGCAGAGGACATGACGACTCTGGCTGTTGATGGAGAAGGGACTGTTACAGGACAACCGTGGGTGTGCAGGGAATCGGGCAGAAGCGTCTGCAGTCCGCAGGAGAAGAGGCAGGAGCCTGGTCACTGAGGGGCAAGGGAGGGACGTGGACAGAGCCGAGAGGTAGAGAGACACCTGACAGAGCGCACAGGAATGTGTGCGGGAGTCCAGGGTGGACACAGCAGCCGCACTCGGGATAACCCCAAACCGGACGTTACCCAAATGCTCATCCACAGGCGGACGGATAACTCCCAGGGTGCAGCCACGACAGAAAAGCCATCACGCAGCCGCAGAGACGCACAAGCCGTCCTGACGCAGCGACGTGGAGAAGCCCCACCCCGGAGGGTGTGCAGACCGCCCCAGGGAGCCGCTGATGCCTGGCCGTCGGTCTGGGAGCTGGGGACATGGGTGCATCGGGGTTATAAGAACTTCAGAGAGCCATGCTGGTCTGGGGTTCCTCTGTCCCCATGGCCCGCACTGGGCAGAGAACCAGCACTGTCTGCGTGGGGACGTGGCTGATCCCAGACCCCAGGGCAGGATAACGGATGCAGCATGAGAAGGGGCAGGAATCTCGGGGGCACCAACTTCTAAGGGGGCACGTGAGAGGAAGCGTGTCAAGGCAGGAGAAGTGCGGACGCCAGGAGCAGAGAAGAGGCTGTTTCGAGGTAGGTGTGGTCTGTGACCCTGAACCGTGTGTCTGCAGGGACCCTGCAGAATAACCAGGAGCTGTCGTGGCTGTGGCCCATCCCACATGTGGGCTGGCATCACAATGAGTTATCATGGGTAGCAGGTGCGTGTCCACTATGCTGACACCAGCCACAACACACACAGCCCAGCTCTGAAGGGCTCCAACAGCACACACATGGGACAGGTGCAGGGGGACCTGCCCTAGACACACACACGGAGGAGGGACTACGGACAGGATCAGGGCGGGTGGGACGGGGGAAGGGAGCTATCTCTGAGCCACAGACATCTGCCTGGACACGTGTGTCCACACCAGACCCTGGATTTGGGAAGGGGCACTAGAGGGGGTCAGGGCTACCTGACCAGGTACTGCTGGTGGGGAGCTCACCTCTGGGGCGTGGCGAGGAGGGACGGGCAGCACTCAGCTCGCTGACATTGTGAAGGTGGTCAGAACCCT
>RCUC01155857.1:0-15923 GCA_003697995.1 Taxidea taxus jeffersonii | reverse complement strand
GATGGGGATGGTGATATCAACTTTCCCAAAGTTGTTGGACACTTATTACAAGCCCCGCACAGCTCTGAATTCCTTACTTGTGTTACTACATACAATTTTCATAAGAACTCTGGAAGATTGATTATAGGAAATAGTATATTATTCCCTATTTTATAAATGAGGAAACTGAGGCATAACAAGCTTAAATAAGTTGCCAAAGACCACACAGTTGGTGTATCAGCCAGCTATGGCCACAATAATATTATGTAACAAACAACCACAGACATCTCAGTGGCAAACAAACATTGGTTACTCATTTGGGCATCTATGTGTTGCCTGGGACAATCTAGGCTGGACTTAATGGGGCTCACCTCCAGGTCTGCTCCATATGTCTCTCATCTTCCTTGGACCAGCAACTTCTTATGATAAAAGGCCAATGTCACGTATGCTTGTACACTAACATCCCATGAGCCAAAGCCAATCATATGGTCAAGTCCAGAGCCAAGGGTTGGAAGAGTAACCTTCTCTCCATGAAGGCCTGGGAAAGCTGTGAATATTACACTACTACAGAGGAGTCAACTTATTGAAACCAATAAGTCAATATTCTCCAACAGATGAAGAGACAGTGAGGTGATGAGCTCAGTGAGACTAGTGGAAGAACTTGCCATCTAAAGTGCTACACCAGAAGTCTACCTAATTCCTCCGAGTGTTAGGTGCATAAGTATAAAATGCTGGACTCTGTAAAGAGCTCTAGTTGGGCCAGTGTAAAATCCATATTTTACATGTAACGCCATTTGACAAAAATTAAGAGGATAAAACATCAGAATAATATCCAACATGCTTCACTTTGAAGAATTCCAAGGAGGAAGAATCTACCCATCCACCATGAATTCATTTCCTAACCCACCATGAAGTCACTACCTAACCCACCATCCACCCATCCATCCACCCATCCATCCATCCATCCATCCACCCATCCATCCTCCTACCCAGCTATCCAACAAATGTTTATCGAGTTCCTGATGCAAATACAGACCTGGTCTCTATCCTTAAGGTGTTTATAGTGTAGTGGAAGAGTCAGGCCTATCAGACAATTGCACAAGTAAGTATGATATTGAGGAGAGGGATGTGATATAGTGAGAGGGCAGAAAAGGAGATATGACTTATGAAGAGTCAGAAAAATGACATTTGAAGAAAGATTAGGGGGGTGTATGGGAGCCAAGTAGATGGAAAAAGAAGGGAAGAGCCTCCCAAGTGGGGAACACCTTAGGCCAAGGGCAAGTTGGGAAAGGGAATACAATTTTCTCCTAGAACTCCTAAGAGGCTGTGACTGGCCCACAGTGCACAGGAAGGTAATGGTGCAAGGCAGTACTGAGGAGGGCCTTAGGACAAGGCCTTGTAGGACCTTGTAGGCTGGGGGAGGGTATGAGTCTATACTATGGGGAGAGAAAAAGTCCTGGAGATGAGAAGGATTCCAGAGACCAGGGTGTTGGAAGTATCTAGGAGGTCATGCACCTTTGAAGACACTGCTGTGGGTATTTGAAGCCAGCAGTGGGAAAAGCAGCTGAAAGGGTTCCATGTCCTCCTCCGTAGTGCCAGGTACCATCAGCCCACCTAATCCTGAAGCTCAGCTTTGCCAACAGAATTTAGGTCTGGATTCAGACAGATATGGGATTGACTCCTGGTTCCATCACTCCCTCAGTATGTGACCCTGGGCAAGTTATGTAACTGCTCTGAGCCTCAGTTTCCCCATCTGCAAAATGGCAGTCATCTTTGGAGGGAAGGAACCTACCCCTTTCTGCCTGTCCCAAAGCCACCCACCCACCCCCAGAAAAGAATAAGGAGGCTCTGGAGTCTCAAGCTAAGTCTGCATTGTTCCCCGAGCCACATTTCATGGGTTACATTTTGGTAGAGCTGGGATATCACATTAGAAGATGCTGGGCAACAATGTGAGCTCTGTGGCTCTCTGTTCCATCACCTGAGCCCTTGCTGTAGGGAATCCATCAGGACGGAGGCCAGCACTTTTCAGATGACAGTGCAAGGAAGCTTTTGGAGCACCTCCCGAGGTCTGCAGTTAATCTGCAATCAAATTTATTACAAGTAACCTTCTGCATGCTGTTTACACCATAAACTTGCATCAAGCACCTGCCATGAGCCAAACATTGTGTGCTGTTGGAAACATTTGGCCCAATGGAATTCCAGCCCCTGCAATGCCCACAGATTGGAGGTGGGGCAGACTCCACATAGAAGGAGGCTCTCTGGATCAGAAAGAAGATGACTATCCTCCAGGGAAGAGAGTGAGAGAGGTCAAGGCTCAAGAGCAGGACTCAGCTTGGTCTTTTCCATCTCTGTGGTTCCCCAGGGCTAGTGACATGTGGCCACTTACAGCCATCATAATGATTGTACAGCACCTCACCGTATATCTTGAGGTGCCAACAAACAAACATAAGATCAGTCTGTAAGTGTGTCCTACTTGAGACCCAAAACCAGCTCAAGTAGCTATGTCTGCTATTGGTTTTCCATTGTCCCCAGGTGACCCTAGGCACTTGATCTGATCATGTCGCTACTTTGGATCTTCACTGCATGAAGCAGAACGGGGGAATACTAGAATCAGCATTCGGAGACCTGGTTTCTAGCCCTGGTCCTGTGGCTAGGACAGTATGACCTTCAGTGAGAATTTCTCCTCTCCAGATCTTTCTTCACGGATGCCCTCCAAAGGCCCTTTCTGTTCTGCCAAAGAGAATCCTCGTATTTGACTCTGTTTTCTTATTTGATATCACGTTTTTCTTTCCCAACAGCAAACAGCTGCTTGGGGGTATACCAGAGGCTGCCCAAACTTGCAATTCATCCTAACAATGAGGAACATTCCACTCCTAAAACCAGCACTAGGAACTGGAAAGAGAGTCCTTTCCAAGCTCCTGTTTTAGGATACCTGCCTCCAGATTGTCCTTGAAAAATGTGACCCATCATTCCTTCCTCCTTCATTGATCATTTACGGAACACTCAGAGCATGGTACCAGGCACTCATGAAACGCGACGCATCACTTTCCTTTCTCTTCGATTTGTCTTCCAACTCAAAGGGTGGATTTTCCCCCACTCTTCATTTTATTACATATTCATTTATTTATTATTTGCTTATTTTCAAACCCCAAAGCCTTTCAATTGAGCCGATGTGCCTGCGAACTTCCCCAAACACGGTTGTGTGTGACATTGACAGAAATAGTTCGTGATCAATTCCAAGGGCCCCACTGATCTTTTTTTAATAAGGTACTGCTGTGGTTCCATGGCAAAGTATGCCGCTGTGATTTCGCAGAGTTCTTGCCCTGAAATCTAGAGCCCCCCTCCTCCCTCTTCCTGACTTGAAACGCCTGTGCCTCCTTCGGGAAATGTCTAGGAGTGGCTTCAAATCCCTGGTGTGGCTGCTGAGGCATAAAGAATTCTATCACTTTCAGGCCCTTGCTTGGGGTCTACAAGGAGCAGTATTTCTCCGGGTGTGGTCTGGGGAGCCACCCGGACCAGGATATCTGGGGGTGAGGCCCAGAAATCTGCATTTCCGCAAGGGCCCCAGGCGATTTTGATGTTCATTGAGGTATAGAGAGCCTCTCCTATCATTTGAAGGGAAGGAGGTTTCCAAACAGAGGAAAATAATTACAGAAGTTCTACATGGTTATGCATTTCAGCTAATTAGCTTCAGGTTAGGAAAATAGAAAGTTTTGGTCACATGGCATCTGGACTCTTTCATGCCACCTGTGGGTAGACTGGCATGGTACCTATTGAACAGGGTTTTATAATATATCCGTCAACAAAATTCCACTTCCACTTGACAAACCAGGGAGACCCCCCTCCCTCAATTATTCCTCAAACATACCATTTCTTCCTGTTTTTCTGCCCACTAGCCACTTTTCCTGGAATGTCTTTCTCTCTAGTAGGATTGCCTGCCTCCAAACTTCTATACAGGCCTCAAAACCCAACTTGAACCTCATTGCTTCCTCCTAGCTCAGTGAATACTCTGTCCTTCTTTGTGCTTCTGTGGTTGAAAACATTCCACAGAGAAGCAACAGTCTGAGCTCCCAGTTACTGAACCCCACAGAGTCTGGTACTGTACTTAGTACTTGAGATATTAGGGTGTGTTTACAAATAATTAAAAGCATATTACACCTGACCCTTTATATGCATTCTTCCCGGCCCCCTCCAATGCAGGGACTGAGCCTAATTCCTTCAGACAGTGTAGGTGCTCTAGTCACATTGGAGGGACTGACATTCACATGCCCATCTCACCAGCTTGGGCTGGCCAGGAAAAGTAAAGCCATGGGGCTCCAAGAATGATAAAGGATCTGGGCAAGCCAGAAAGCAGCCCTCTGGTTGTCACCTGCCTTCACCCACCTGCAAGCTCCAGCTTAAGGAGAGTTGAGGTCCCGGTGGGGCTGTAAGTGGGACAGTGTCTTGCTAGCCATGAACCCTGTCCTTGGAACAAAGTCAAACTCCTAGTTAGCGCTCACAGATAAACCAGCCACAGGCAGACCTCAGTCTATCCAGAAGGAGGGCAGTCACCTTCCCTTGAGCCAACACAGCCGAGGTGCCACTTATTTATAGACCCAGAGCATCATGGGGCACCCATGGAAGGCCACCCAGATCAGCCACCCTCCTTGGCGAGAATGCATCTGTATAGGCTGATGCTTCAGGGAAGCTTCCAAGCCTTTCAGAAAACCAAGTGTATCATGTGTATCTAATTAGAAAACTGGCTTCAATGCATCCACGTACGTTGGGTGTTCCTCCTGCACCAGCAGATCAAAGTTTGAATCCTGGCTCTGCTGTTTAATGGCTGTGCAATTTCAGGGAACTCGTTTAACCTCTCTGAGCCTCAGTTTCCTTGTCATAAAATAGGAATAATAAAACGTGTCCTGTGTGGTTGTTGTGTGTCTCCGTGGAGGGAACACTTCTGACAATTTTGTCCTCCCTATTCTAATTATTAATGTATTTCTTTGTTTTTATATTGTATCTTGCCAGTGCTGTGATTTTTTTTTTCCTGGTTTGGGGATTCCTGCACTATTAAGCTTTCTAAATCTCATCTCTGCTTATGAAAACTCCCTCTAAGCTTTTCCTCTTTCTTGGCTTTATATATTTTCTCAAGTGAGATCTCTCCGCTGAAATTCGTTTCCCTGCCAATCTCCAATTTGATGTATCATCCCGATCATGCTATATTATGTTTGGCAACATAATGTGATGTGACTCTGGCTGCCGATGACGGATGGGGTACCCGTCAGCAGATGGAGCAGCACCCAATTTTCTAAAGAGCATTGTTACAGAAACAAACAGGATGGCCTTTTAACTTGTATTGATTTATTTCTGAAGAATGAGCCCCTTTCTTACTTTTACAAGAGCTGTAATTAGAGGGCAGAATTACCTTTCTGGGGTGAGGGCTCAGGGAGCTGAATGACCAGGGGGTCATAGGGGAGAGCACAGAGCGCGTGAGGGAGGTGTGGGTAACAGCCCCTGATATGCCGGTGGGCCAGATTGAGCATAGGAAGCATGGGGGTTAAACACATAAAAAATCCTTCTCCACTCCCTCCCTTCCTCTGTCCCTCCGTTCCTTCCTTCTTGTCTCCTTCCTAACATCCATCCATCCACTCATCCATCCACCCATGTATTCATCAATCCAACTCTCTCTCTCTTTCTTTCTTCCCCTTCTTTCTTTCTTTTCTTCCTGCCGTCTATCCTTTTATCCATCCATCCACACATCTCTTCATCCATTTATCCATCTGCTCATCTATCCATCCATTTTACCTTCCTTCCTACCATCCGACCACCATCTTTCTTTTCCCTTCCTTCTCTTTCCATCTTTCCATCTATCTATCCACCCATTCATCCGTCTTGCCTCCCTGCCTCCCCTCCCTCCTTCCTTCCCTTTTCTATTCAGTATTTTTGAGGACCATGCCTGTTATAATGTAGACGAGTGACTCAGAAAAATCAGGGTTCAAAGCTAGTCCTGCCATGTGAACTTGGAGAAGTCAGCTCCCCTCTCTAAGATTCCCTGCGCTCCCCCCTCGTCACTCCTTTGCTTATTTCCCTCCAGCCCCTCCAGCCACAGTGTTCTTTTCCAGACAGCCTCCCTCCCAGGGGGCTGTTTGCATCATTTCCCTTCAGCTTCCTATAGGCAGTCCTGGGGCTCCCTCTCTCCCTCCTCTCAGGAGGAGTTCTATGCCACCCTCTCCTGTCACTATCCACCCCCCAAACTCTGCTTCACTTTACCCTTAGCTGGTAGCACCATCTGGCATACTACATACACTGCTTATTTAAGAATATCTACTTATTTAATGTCACTTCAGCAAGATGGGGGTGAGGTAGAGCCAGCTGAAGGGTGGTTGTCATGGTCACTGCTGTGAACAGGGGCTCAATTACCCCGGGGACCTCAGGATCTCAGAGTCCTGCACTGTACTGCTGAGGGTTGACCTTGGGGTAATGGCTGCCCCATCGGCCCAGACTGCTGTCCCAGCAGAAAGCAAAAGGCCTCACCACTTGTGCTTGACGTGGATGTTGTGGCCTGAGTCTAAGCTGCCCGGAACTGCCCAGCACAGTCAGGCTGCCATTGGGGGTGAGTTAAGGGCTGTGACACAGGACCTTAGGACCACTGTTCAGGCACTGCACAGCCCCACAAAGTGTCAATGGACGCTTTCTCCCCAAGGATTTGTTTGCGGAAAAAAGGGCTGCCCAGAATCCCAGTCTCTCTGTCCCTCATGCACCGTGACCTTGGGCAACCTTCTGGTCTGTGCTTCAGTTTCCTCATCAGTAAAATAAATAGGGTGGACCAGACAGACCACGTTCTCCTAACTTTCCAAATCCAAAAAAACTCTCATTAAAAAAAAATCGTTGGGATGCCTGGGTGGCTCAGTTGGTTGAGCAGCTACCTTCGGCTCAGGTCATGATCCCAGCATCCTGGGATCGAGTCCCACATCGGGCTCCTTGCTCGGCAGGGAGCCTGCTTCTCCCTCTGCCTCTGCCTGCCTCTCTGTCTGCCTGTGCTCGCTCTCGCTCTCTCTCTCTAACTAATAAATAAATTTAAAAAAAAAATCGTTAAAAAGTTGTACAGACTTGGGGCACCTGGGTGGCTCAGTGGGTTGGGCCGCTGCCTTCGGCTCAGGTCATGATCCCAGGGTCCTGGGATCAAGTCCCGCATTGGGCTCTCTACTCAGCGGGAAGCCTGCTTCTCCCCCTCTCTCTGCCTGCCTCTCTGCCTACTTGTGAGCTCTCTCTGTCAAATAAATAAAGTGTAATTTTAAAAAAAAGTTGTACAGGCTTAGTGGCAAAAAGGAGAACAACAAGGCAATGTCATAGAAGAAAGGAATAATCCAACAAAAAGGAAACATGTATTGATATTTTGTCATTTTTGATATTCTGAGACATTTCCGGGCATAAATCCTTCTGCTTCTCCTTTTCCCCATTCTCTTCCTCCTCCCCCCTCCCCCTTTCTCCTCTGGGCTCCATCCTCGCATCTCTCCCCTCCATCCCTCTCCTCCACCTCCCTCCTCCGCCTCCTCCACTCTATGCTCCTACTTCTCTTGCCCCTCCCCGGCCCCCTCCTTCTTCTTTCTCACCACCATCCTTCTAACAGAATGCCGGGATTTCTCTTTTGGTCGCTACTAAATCCATAGCATCTAACCCAGTGTCTGGTACATAGCAGGTCCCTAATACACACCTACAGGAGGAAAGCAAGGACAATCATCATGCTAGCCTAATGATCATTTATTGAACACAGCATGCACCAGGCCCTATGTAAGGCAGGGACACCCGGAGATACGCGGGATGGGGCCCCACACCTGAGAGGTTCTCGGCATTGCCGGGGCCACTCTGGGATGACAGAGACTATGGGGGAATCCAGCCAATGAACATTAGCATAAACTACACACAAAACAAAGTATGAAGGGGCACAAGTTGAAAAAACATGGAGCCAACACAGAGGCAAAAGGCAAGTAGAGAATGCTGTCAGTCCCTTGCAGAGGGGGTCTGGAAGGACCCTAGAGCCCAGAGGTATCCCATGCACATAATGCCCAGGGAGACAGACAGTAAAAGCAGGAGCCAGGGTCTGCCGGGCCACGACCACAAGGAGAGGGCATAGACACTTGGGAAATGACCATGAAATCAATGGGAAGTTGGCACATGAGTCAGGGCCACCAGATATTTAAAAAAAAAAAAAAAAAAAGCAGAAGACAGGGTTTGCATGGGGGTCCTGGGTAGAGCCGCAGCAGTAGGTAGTGTCAGAGGTCTGGTAACCAGGCTCTGGAGTCAGAGGGCCCTGTGTTTGAATCTTGACCGGGCTCTCTGAGCTCCCTGTGCAAACCAGAGCACACTGCTGAGCCTCCCTGAGCCTCAGCGTCCTCCTCTGAAGAACAGGGGTCCTCCTGTGCTGGCTAGGAGGGACCGTGACACGCTCTGCTGAGCCTTGGGTCTTAGAGTGGGCCTTGCCAACAGTGACAACTAACCGTTCTTGTTCCTTCATGTTGATAACCACAGGCTGAGGCTCACAGGAGACATGCCGGACGGCTGAGAATAAATTCTCATGCCGGTGCTCAGCTGAGCTGGGACTGCTTCTGACAGCCTGCAGGCCACCTTTGGGGGTGTCTCTTCCTTTACTTCAAAGCACAGCATTCTGGGTGGCGGGGGGGCAGTACCCTGTTACCATAAACACTCAGATACCCAGCCCCACAGCAGAGGCAGCCAATCCCAGGGAGCAAATCTGTCCTATATAGTGACAGGGCCGAAGGCTGTCCTATGAAATGATGGGATTGCAAAATGCAGTGTTAGGGGCCCCCAAGGAGCACATAAGCATGCTGTGGAACTGTGCTGTGTAGTCAGGCCATGCAAAAGAAAAACCCTCAGGAGTATGGCAAAGCAGAAATTAATCTCTGTTCAGAGCCTGAAACCCAACCTCCACCCTGGGCAAAAACGTTTGATCCCATTGTGATGACCTAGAAGGGAAGACATCTAAAGCCCCAGAGGTGGAAGGTGGACTGTGGGATGGGAGAAGCATGTCTGATGGATGGGTTCATTGGCATTTTCCCAGACAATGGGTCTCAACGGTTGTCACCCCCAAGACAAGGAAATGGGTTCAAATACAGATTGGCCACATACGATTTTCCATCTTGGGTAGGGACAAGAGCTGTCCAGTTCATGGAGCTGGTGGAGAGATTAAATCAGGGCATCCTTGTAGAGCACTGGCAAAAGACCCAGGGAACGGTGCTTTCTACCATTACATCCTGGAGGGAGTCTCTTTACTGTGACGTTAATTCTACCCTTTTTAACCAGAAACTGCCACCCTTGAGCTCAGTGAGACACTGTCCCCACATCCATCATGACTCTGCAGCCCCAGGATGTATTCTCTCATGGTTCTAGAAGCTGAAGTCCAACATCAAGGTGGCACGGGGTTGGTTTCTCCTTGACTGTGTCCTCACGTGACCTTTCCTCTACGCGCATGCGTGCGGTGTCTCTCTGTGTGTCCAAATTTCCTCTTCTTGTAAGGATACCAAGCAGATTGGATTAGGGCTTCATTTCAACTTAATCACTACCTCTCAATACCGTCACATCCTGAGGCTATGGGGCAGGGTGGAGTGGAGGGGGTTAGCGGCTAAGGCTTCTAGTTAGTGGCTAGGGGGTTAGTGGCTAGGGCTTCAAGATACAAATTTCAAGAAGGGGGGACACAATTCAGCACATATAACAGGGCGGCATCTCCTGTCCCCCATGTCTTCATCTTTTAAGTAGTGACGTGGGGGAAGCAGCACCCTAGACCCTACCCTTTGCCTTCACCCCAAGCCCTTTGCCAGTCCCGCTCCAAAGCATTCACTCCTTGGCTCGCCCAGACCTTCAAGGTTTGCTGTCCAGAGCCGATGACCTTCTGCAGCTTTCAAGCTCCAGAGTCACAGTCAAATAACCTGCTTCAGCCTCCGCGTGGACACCAAGGAGGGGTTTGCGCTCTGGAAAATTCTTCAGAGGGCTCGAGGTCCCCTCACAGCCGCTTTGAAGCTGTTGTTCTGTCCATTTATTTATTATTTGGTTCCAAGTCATCGCTCTGCAGACCAGAAGGGCTCGCATTCTGTTTGCCACCGGGTCACAGGGATTGTGCAAGCTTAGGAGACAATTGTCACTAGGCAACCCCCCAACCTCCCAAATACCCCTCTTCTCCTTTCTCTCTCTCTCTCTCTCTCTGTCTTTTTTTTCCCCCACAAGGAGCCCATAATCACAAATATGCGGGAGGTAGGACAATGTCTTCTGCTAAGGGGGGAGTATTGGGGTCATCTTTTATTAAGAAGAAAGCTATTGAAGTGACGCTCTGAACATATTGCGATTAAAGCCTTGAAAGGTATTTCCCTCGTTAGGGTAAAAGGGAAGAGGGGAGCTGGCAATCTTGTTGATCAGCGGTGGCAATTTATTTTAAACTGTCCATTTTCTGGATGTCAGAGGACGACTTTTATGTATAATCTTATTTCCAATTTCAACAAAGAACACTTCACTCACGATCTGTGCGGAGATTTTTTTTTCATAGACAATAACCGATTATAAAAGTGGTTCTCCACCACCCCCCCATCTCGTAGTGGTGTTGACATATGGAAATGAATCAAAATGTAATACGCATAATTACAAGCATTGTAAGCAGGGTACAATTAGTGTCTCTTCAAACCGATGTTGTAATCAAAAGACACCACTAAAACACTCCAAAAAGTGAGGAGACTATCCGTGGGATTAGACACGGATTGGAAGGAATTTATTTCTCTTTTTTTCTTATTGTCTCCTGTGTAGAGAGACGAAAGTCACCTCCTATTCTATTCCTGAGTGGGTACAAAGAAATCAATTCTAATTATTTTCTCCACCCATCCAGTTGAACAGACAAGGAAACCTTGCTTTCAAAATAAATCCAGCCACATAGCAGGGGTTATATTTTCTGAAGCATGCACATTGAGGGTCGGGGTGTCTTCTAAGGTCACGTCTTCCTAGAGAGGTGTCGTGTGTGGCAAGCTGGCCAGCGGGGGCCCTTTGGGCAGAATTTTGTCCATTGGATGCCTTTCTATTTAGCCAGCAGGGCATTTGGGTGTGGGTGGTTGCTTTTTTATTTGTTTTATTGGTTGTTGATTTTCATTTGGTTTTTATGGTGACTCTCTTGGCAACATTAAAAGATTCGGAGGGGTTCATTTGAAAAAAAGGACTTCCAGCTCCTCTTGAAAAATGTTCCAAGCTGTCCATATATGATGTACACCTTTATAGGACACCGTCATCCCCTGGGGCCTGGCACCTAGAGACAGGGCCTAGAGACCCGACAACATCTGTTCTGCGTGCCTTCACCTTTGTTCCTGTCCATGTCCCTAGAGGCATCTTACCTCTACCCCACCCCCATTACTGAATGTAAGGAGTCAAAGGGGTTCCATTCGTCTGCCATTTACAAGGAAACCACCACACTCCTGCTTTGACTCCGTGCTCTGCCTTGCTGTCTTCTTCTTTCTCTCAGAAGTGCACATCCCACTTGAAAATCCCCATCATCTTCCCCCCAACCTCAGTTTGGGTGCCTCCTCTGCCAGAAAGTGTTCACTGACTATGCTCACCCATCCCCCCCAGAGCTTCTCCGGGACAGCACGGATCCCTCTTGACCATGCTCATGCCTCCTCGAAAACCCTTCCCACCATGCTGTTCATCCGGGCGTTGCTCCCTCGCCTGGATCTCCCAGAAAGTGAGGTCCCTGCCTTTTCCATGGCGGCGTCCCAAATGCCTAGCATAGAATCTGGCACATGGGAGGTGTGAAGTCCTTGTTTGGATTTCTGAATGAATTATTCAGTGAATGCTGCCTCTTTGTTGTCTCCTAAGTGAGGCTGGAGTAAGAGAGCAGGGGAGAGCGACTGACCGAAAACTTGCTAGATGTCTGCCACTTGGTCCGTGTGGCCTCCCTGGAAAAAGAGAGACCCCTGGGCTCTACCTTCCACTCCAAATTCATCACCTATGAAGACATTCACCCTCCACACAAAAGAAGCGAGTTTTCATTGTCAGATAGATGTTGATACCGCAAGTACCTGCATCTGTGCCTCTCCCCGTATCTATATCTACATCCCTATCTATACGTCCGTGTGTGTATCTATATCTGCAGTATCTTTCATCTGGGTCTCATTTCAGCTTTGGGTTGCTCCTAATAACAAATATTTGGAAACTACTTAAGGATCCATCATCAAGGCCCAGTTCCACGCACTGCTGTGTAGTAAAGTACTAGAATATTCTGAAACCATGAACATAAAGGTGGTCGTTCAATGACATGGGGAAGTGATCCAGCGCATTCTGGGGAGAGGAGTGGGAGACGAGTGTGCAAACCTTGATGCTTCATCTAGAAATGCACGCATGTGGAGAGGTGTTTAGAAAATTTTCGGCCAAATATGAAGAGCGGTCTTCCTAGGTGGTAGACTTTTCTGCTGCTTTTGCTCAGAAATATCCATTCTCCTTAGCATTTTTAATATTAACTGAGACTTTTCCCTGAAACAATGGAGTGACTGTAAATGCATTGGCCTGGCATCCACCTGGTCCCGTCTCCTGTCCTGTTGCCCACGATCCCCTGCCACACCTCCCTAGCACGTGATGGACTGGGTCTAGGCCATGCTCTCCCAGTTTGGCAAATTCATACTTGACTCTGTTCGTGTGTTCAGTCCCCAGAGTCAGGGCCCCTTGTTGAGCCGGATTTAGCAAATATTTGCTCCCGACACAGGGTCATACAAAGTTCGAAGGCAAAATTGCCACAGAGAGGATCTAGAAGAAGGCCCATTCTGTGCAGATGGGGAAACTGAGGCCCAGGGGGACATGGGAAATAGCAGGAGTCAGAGGCAGACATGCCGGGTCAGAACCCTGGCTCTGTCCCTTGCTGGCTGTGTGACTCTGAGACAAGGCTCATACCTCTCTGTGCCCGCCTGTCCTTTCTCCTCTGTAAAACTGTAAAACTGGTATAATAATGGCAAAAGGTCATTTTCAAGGATTAAACGTGACAGTGGCCAGGCCTGAGCGTTTTGCCAATGGAAAAACACTAGCAGGGTTAGAACGGTCACCGTGAACTTGAACAAGTTTCCCCAACTGTAGGAAAAAAAATGTGTATATATATATGCATATATGTATATATATATATATATATATATATACACATATCATAAAAATGGTAGTCCTCAGAAAACCAGGCTCTGGAGCAACAGATGCTATTTATTGTCACATGGTCCCAGATGTGAAGTCCCTCCTGCCTGGCCCAAGAGGACAGGGGCACATTCTCCTTTCCCCTGGAGCCCGCTGTCCCCCAGCCCAGGGCCTTTTGCGGACGTCTGGGCAGAGTCTCCCAAACTAGACTGGGCTGTCTCTCTGGGGCTAGCACATCAGGAGGGCCATTTCTAGTCAGCCCAGAGCCTCCTGTGCGCCAGGAAAGGTGGGGAAGAAGGCTGGCAAAGAGAAGCAAAAATCTACTCCGGGTCAGCAGGGTGGCTGGCCCGGGGCCCAGTCGGGGGGAACCTTTCTGGAAAGGGCTCCCACCCAGCCCGCTCTCCCACAATGCACCAGGTGCCTTCTGCTGATAAGACTGGGCTGTGGAGCCTTGAGGCGCGTGACAGGAATAGGCGAGAGATGTGTCTATTCTTGAGGGCCGTGAGAGCAAACCCAGCTCGATGAAGAGCTGGCCGATAAGACAGAAGCAGTCAAGCCCTAGGGCGTATTTTCCCTTCCAATTTTTAAAATTTTTTTAAATTTTTTTTTTGTTTTGTCTCCTGTTCCCTTCTTATTAAGGGAATGAGAAGAGGTGGCATCCACCAGCCAGGGATGGATGAAATGTGTGCACATTAATGGAAGATTCTCAGAGCCAGTCCTGCATCTCCAATACGGAAATCCCAAGGGTAGATTTCTTGCCTGCATGATGTTGTGAGAAATTTTTGTTTCTCCTTTGCCTTTTGCTGAATTTTCCAAATATTTCTTGCCATGACCAGGCACTGTGTTGATCATCCAAAAAAAAAAAAAAAAAAAGAGGTTGCTTTTGAATGTAAGTTTGGGGTCTCACTTCATGTTGGCTCCTAAGCGTGCTCGCAGGAGATGGAGAGTGTGACCGTCCCCTAATGGGGTGCTGCTCATCAGAAGACACATGAAAAGGTCATGTGCCCTCTCACACCAGTTCTCTGTGGGGAAATGTTCTGGAAAACAGCTGGGCACTTTTCTTAGAAACTTGACATGTACCATATGATCTAGCAATCTTAAATAAATCCTGGGTATTTATTATAGAAAAATGAAAACTTATCTT
Source organism: Taxidea taxus jeffersonii (assembly GCA_003697995.1). Taxonomy (NCBI): domain Eukaryota; kingdom Metazoa; phylum Chordata; class Mammalia; order Carnivora; family Mustelidae; genus Taxidea; species Taxidea taxus. Next base: position 1,660 of record RCUC01155857.1, on the reverse strand, counting down.
TTTTTAAAAGATTTTATTTATTTATTTGACAGGGAGAGACACAGCGAGAGGAGGAACACAAACAGGGGGAGCGGGAGAGAGAGAAGCAGGCTCCCCGCCAAGCAGGGAGCCCCATGCAGGGCTCGATCCCCGGATGCCGGGATCATGACCTGAGCGGAAGGCAGACGCTTAACGACTGGGCCACCCAGATGCTCCTGAAAACATATCTTTACATAAACACCCATACACGGATATTTATAGCAGCTTTATTTGTAATAGCCTCCAACAGGAAATGACTTGGCCTTCCGTGGGTGAGTGGTTCAGCAAACGACAGTACGTCCATTCCATACAAAGGAATACTACTCAGCAACAAAAAGGAGCAGACCGTAGACACATGTGACACCTTAGACAGACCTCAGGGGCATTGCTCAAAGTAGGAGAAAAGAAAGCCAATACTGAAGGCTCATGTGCTAAATGACAGGAATACTCAAAACTGAAGAAGAGAATATTCTGTATGAAAATTCTCAAAGTGACACAGGTAGAGCTAGATGGGACAGATTGGTGGCTGTCAAGCACTAGGATCGCAGTAGGCAGTGACTATCTAGAGTGAAGGAGGGCGTTTCTTTGGTGATGAAGCAGCCTGTATCTTGTGCATGGTGACAGTCCCTCAAATCTACACGTGTGACAGAATTTCACAGAACCATACACCAAAAGAAAAACAAGTTCACATTGAACCTGTGAAATCCACATTAGGTCATGTTCAAGTTAATAGTGTTGCACTAATGTCAATTGTCTGGCCTTGCCCATTTTATTATGGTTACATAGGATCTCGTCGTTGGGGGATGCTGGGTGAAAGGTGCATAGGAATCCTCGTCACTAGTTCCACAACTCCTCATGAATCAACTATTTTAAGATAAAACAGTAATGAGAACAAAAATTTTTTAAAGACCTATGTCTAGAGGGCCCTAGAGGGGGTGGAGAGGAAGATGAACCATAAAATGTGATTCATCATCCCACTGGACTGTCAACAAAGCTACAATTACTGATCATCAGCTCAAGTGCCAGAGGGTCCTAGAAGTGTCACCAACAATCATTGGTCATGTTTTCCTGGTAGACCAATTGCTACTCCGCCCTAAGTCTTAAAAAAAAAAAAAAATCAACATACCTCTCAGGCTAATGGCAATAGCAGAATTGCCCAGGGCTTGAGATTATGGCATCAGGATCCAGGAAAATCTGAGTTGATGTTGCCTATTCTACCAAATTGTTGCATGGCCTTAGGCAAGTTTATGGTCTTAGCTTCTCTGAAGGATTTTTTATTAATATAAAAATGGGGTAAGGGGTGCCTGGGTGGCATAGTCGGTTAAGCCTCTGACTCTTGGTTGTGGCTCAGGTAGTAATCTCAGGGTCATGAGATTGAGCCCCGCATTGGGCTCTGTGCTCAGCTCAGAGTCTGCCTCAGACTCTCTCTCCCTCTGCCCTTCCCCACCACTCTTTCTCTCTCTCTCTCTCTCAAATAAATCAATCTGTTTAAAAAATGAAGTGAATCAGGATCTTTTCAGATTCAAGTGACAGAAACCCAGTTCAAATACTTTGAGAGACAGGAAATGTATTAACCCACAGAACTGTAAAGTTCAAGGAGCCTAACTTCAGGCATGGCTGGATCTAGGTGGTCAAAGGGGGG
>ML108225.1:33807-70288 GCA_003697995.1 Taxidea taxus jeffersonii | reverse complement strand
AGCCTCTTCAACAAATGGTGTTGGGAAAATTGGACAGCCACATGCAGAAAAATGAAATTGGACCATTTCCTTACACCACACACGAAAATAGACTCAAAATGGATGAAGGACCTCAACGTGAGAAAGGAATCCATCAAAATCCTTGAGGAGAACACAGGCAGCAACCTCTTCGACCTCAGCCGCAGCAACTTCTTCCTAGGAACAACGCCAAAGGCAAGGGAAGCAAGGGAAAAAATGAACTATTGGGACTTCATCAAGATCAAAAGCTTTTGCACAGCAAAGGAAACAGTCAACAAAACCAAAAGACAACTGACAGAGTGGGAAAAGATATTTGCAAACGACATATCAGATAAAGGGCTAGTATCCAAAATCTACAAAGAGCTTAGCAAACTCAATACCCAAAGAACAAATAATCCAATCAAGAAATGGGCAGAGGACATGAACAGACATTTCTGCAAAGAAGACATCCAGATGGCCAACAGACACATGAAAAAGTGCTCCACATCACTGGGCATCAGGGAAATACAAATCAAAACCACAATGAGATACCACCTCACACCAGTCAGAATGGCTAAAATGAACAAGTCAGGAAATGACAGATGCTGGCGAGGATGTGGAGAAAGGGGAACCCTCCTACACTGTTGGTGGGAATGCAAGCTGGTGCAACCACTCTGGAAAACAGCATGGAGGTTCCTCAAAAAATTGAAAATAGAGCTACCTTATGACCCAGCAATTGCACTACTGGGTATTTACCCTAAAGATACAAACGTAGTGATCCAAAGGGGCACGTGTACCCGAATGTTTATAGCAGCAATGTCCACAATAGCCAAGTTATGGAAAGAACCTAGATGTCCATCAACAGATGAATGGATAAAGAAGAAGTGGCATATATATATATAATGGAATACTATGCAGCCATCAAAAGAAATGAAATCTTACCATTTGCGACGACATGGATGGAACTAGAGCGTATTATGCTTAGCAAAATAAGTCAACTGGAGAAAGACAACTATCACATGATCTCCCTGATATGAGGAAGTGGAGATGCAATGGGGGTGGGGGTTAAGGTGGTAGGAAAAGAAAAAGTGAAACAAGATGGGATTGGGAGGGAGACTAACCAAAAGAGACTCTTAATGTCATAAAACAAACTGAGGGGTGTGGGGTGGAGAAGGGTTGGGAGAGGGTGGTGGGGTTACATTATACGTTTAAATTTTTAAAAAGCTTAAAAAAAAAAAGACACAATAGTTGTGAAGAGGAAACAGGCAGCAGTGGGATTCCCATGTTCCTTGCTCATTTAGTTTGCTTCACTGACTTTCTGGGGTGGCCCTTACTTGGCACTGAATAGAATCTGATTTGCAATATTTGGAAATTTACTTCCCCCTATCTGGGCTCCCAGTATGCCCCCTAGGGTTAATATAAGTAGGTATACTGAGGGCATATTATTATTTATTATTCTTTTTTAAAATTATTTAAATTCAATTTCGTTAACATATAGTGTATTATTAGTTTCAGAGGTAGAATTTAGTGATTCATCAGTTGCATAGAACACCCCGTGCTCATTCCATGAGATGCCCTCATTAATGCCCATCACCTAGTTACCCCATCCTTGCCCGCCTCCCTTCCAGCAACCCTCAGTTTGTTTACTATTCTAAGATTTGTATACTACTACAATTTCCATTCTATTGTTGGAGAATGAACTATTGGAGAAATGGAAGATTAGAGGGTTAATCCGGCTTCAGTTGTAGGGCTAGCAAATAGTATGACTTTGGGTCTTTTTGTCCCAAGATATATGCTTTGAACCCCTGTGCTAGGTTGTCTCCAGAGTTCTGAAATCTAGCTGGGACTGAAGGGGCCATCTGTTCCCATCCCAAAGTTAAATTAAAAAGAAAAGAGAGAAAAGCTTACTTATTCTCTACTGGCCTATCTTCTAGAATAATCAGAGTAAATTGTCTTACAGAAAACCCTAATTAAAAGTTGTAGCAACCTGAGGCTCAATAGGATTATGATAAATAACAGCAATAAAACAGAAATCTATGGTTCAGCCCCAATACAGAGATAACTAGAATCCCAGCTGCCTTACCAAACTTTGCTTGGGAGAGGTTTCCATGTCCTTCTACCACACAAGATGTCTTCTTCTCCCATTCTTTCATGTTGGTCTCTGGAATTCAGCTCTCTCCAGTACTCCCACTCTCAGCCAGCCATCAGGTTGGCAGCGTCTTCTCTCAGCTCCCACATGGGCAATGATGTTGCTATGACCCTCATAGCTTTTCTGTTCAGCTCCCTGAAGTGAATGGATACTACACTCGTACTTTGATTCCTGGGACACCGAGCTGCGTTGAGTTCCTAGTTTCTCACTGTTCTTTCAGCAATTCAACACCTCTATTTCCCATTCTTTTGGGGAGAATCTGGACCTCTAGTTCTCTAGTCACAAAATTCATCTTCCTTGAAAGTAGGTACAGCCCAAGCCAACCCCAGTAACCTGGCCTCTCCTTTCCCGTTAGGACCCAGGCCCAGATGTTAAGGAGTGGCCTCTTTCCCAGGAGAGCTCTGCTGCTGGGCTTCAACCCTTAGCCTTGGCATGTCTACTGGGGTCCCTTGGCCCTCCAGAAAGGCCCAGACATGCCTGAATTCGTGGTGTTCATGTGATTTAGGCCCTTGCTTTGGGAATTTTGCCTCCTATTTGGGGGTCCTTTTTTTTTTCCTGGGTTCTCATTTCAGTGATTCTCTATCAGATCTTAGCCCTCCAAAACCCAGCTCTGAAACCATACTCTGAAAGTCTTCACCTTTACCCATCCAACTCCCAACCAATATGGTACCCTCATTTTCTGTTTTTTATGACTAGTGTTGATATATAATATTATCCTTTTCTAGGACACAATTTCCTCTCATTAGGTTGAATGAAGTCATATACATCCCTACACTGAAGGTCCAACAGGCAACTGTTCCAGGAAACTCTTTTGTTCCTATCCAGAGGGCTCCAAGTTGGGATAGTCATACCCTCCTTGGTGAGCAAGACAGTCTTGGCAGCAGAGGAAGAAAATATTGAACTACTACTTTCATTTATGTTTACCAGAAGAGAAGTAAAGTGCAAACTTTATAGTCTCTGCTCTGTGTCTTGACATGGTTGCCCTTTGTTCACATGACGAAGAATGCCGTATCACCCGTGGACCATGAGGGATCCTGAGAAAAAGTTCTTCTTCTTCTTTTTTTTTTTTAAGATTTTATTTATTTATTTGACAGAGAGAGATCACAAGTAGGCAGAGAAGCAGGCAGAGAGAGAGGAGGAAGCAGGCTCCCCGCTGAGCAGAGATCCCGATGCGGGGCTCAATCCCAGGACCCTGGGATCATGACCTGAGCTGAAGGCAGAGGCTTTAACCCACTGAGCCACCCAGGCGCCCCCTGAGAGAAAGTTCTACTGAAGACTTGCTAGTCACTTGGTCACTGGTTGTCAGCATAGCCGCACATACTGTAATTTGTTGCCTGGTTTAGTGGATTACAGCTATTTAATGGCTTTGTTAAATGAAATCTCACAATATGATTAAAGGCATGCAAAAATGGCTGGAAGAGATGGCTGATTAAGATAATATTAATAATGCTGACAAAAAGGAAAAAATAGTGAGGCTGACTCTTTTGAGTCCCAGTTTAGCTTTCATTGGCCAAAGTAGGTGCTAAAAACAATGACTATTTAATCCAATATCAAATAAGAAGTCAAAGTAACAAGAATCCAAAAAAAAATCCAAAATCATCAGGAAGACTCCTTGATACATGGATTTAAAGTCATTATGATTAAGAATGAATCTCATTTAAGGATGCATCTCTGTGGTTTAAAATATCAGCCATTGTAATTAGAAAGACATTTAAAAATATCATTCAAGATGTCATTAATATTTTAAGTGGGAGATTAAAACTATTTGATACCAATAATATGCAGAAGATAAAACTATAAACAAAATAGTGCCAAATGAAATAAAAATTACTTTAAAAGTATTTCATTTTTATTTTATTCTTTTAAATGTGTTCTTTATAGTTGTCCTATATGGTGTAGATATAAATGCATAATTTATAAATGATGAACTGTATATATATATAGATGCATTTATTTAGTATTTTTATAGTGATAGGAATAAATGACCCAAAAAGCTACTAGAGATGGTATCTATGAGAGGAGAAGGAAAGAGCAGTATGCTCAAATGCAAACTTGTATTAAGAACATTTCAAAATTCTTGTACAATGAGTAAAAATGAATTAATTTTCCTTATTTGTCCTCCCATGATTTTCTCTTTAGAAGTCTTCTAATTTCAATGGTATCTCCATTTTGTTTTTTCCCTTCTAAGTGGAAATGCCAGGGCTGACCTCATCTTCATTATTGTAATACTGTGAAAATAAGTCCAAGCACATTACATCCCTGTTCCACACCTTCTTCCACTGATTTCCCATCGACACCCCCACAATGGCCTTCAAAGCCCAATGAGCTCCCTTCCCTCTTCTCCCCTCCCAACCTCATTGATTAAAATTGTCCCTGCCCTCACTGTCCCTCCCCTTGCTCTTCACACATATACCATTTAACTATTGTAGTTTTATAATACACAGAAAGGTAGATTTGTTTGCTTATGGACTACAACTTCTTGGAAGGGACAAATACGGTCATTTAGATGCATCATATTTGAGAAGAGGACAAAAGGTTTCATTAGAAATGATTTGGACTTTCCATATAGAAAATATTTAATTTTGGAGACCTATGCATCTTTAAAATTCCAAGAATGTATTTAGAGGAAATCTTTTTTGACAAATATATTTCTTGGAATATTAAAAGGACTCTGTGGAGAAAATGCTTCATAAGTATCTAAGCATTTTCTGACAGAGTCCTTTCAGGGGGGAAGTTCATGAATGCAGAATTGAAAATGCTATAGATTCAAAGAAAATAATTTCATTGATTCTCTATTGCCACACACACACACACACACAAAAAAAGAAACTAATCTGTGGAATCATCGAGATACTAGATCTTTGGAAAAATTAAATTACAAAGGTGCCCTAGAACAATTTAGGACATAATAGGATTGAGTGAATCCACTGAAGGGAAAAAAAAAGAGATTTTATGGATAACAGGAGAGAAGAGAAACAGCATTAGTGTAACATCAACTTGAGAAGGCAGTGCGCATTGGGAACAATTGCTTTCTTACAAAATAATCCATCTATCTTTTGGAAGTGGGCAGAAGTCAGGGGATGGCTAAGGCCTTTCTGCAGAAATGTAATCAGAACTATTGCCAATCTACACAGAAAACGTTCACTTGAAGTGGACCTGCTGACCAGCTTCGATACCTTCTTCTCTCAGGGATCAATCTCATTCTGGCCTAAAGATACTGGAGGAAATAAGAACTCATGGGGATGATGGTGCCTCTCAGTTATTTCCTCTGCTCTGTTGGTCCTACTCTTTTATCAGCAAGAAAGGCCTTCAGGAAAGAGGTCATACACCAGTTATCACCAGTTACACACTCAGCTCGCAGGACATTCCTGAAGCCACACATTTCCAGGGCTAGCTGAGATACTGCAAAAATGAACCAAATAGTTACATTTTGTCTACGCTACAAAGACCCTGCACAGACATCTTATTCTTCAGCAGCTCCTGCAAAGTCAAGTTATCAAGAGTGCTGTGGAATAATTGGTCTCGCTCTTGTTTCTGACTTTTCTCAGGTAGAGACACAAGTTAAAGGACATACAATCTATTCTGATAGCTCAGTGGGGCAGGCAGAAATTCAGCTATTTAGGATGTCATGGATGGACTAAGTTTTTAAAATGTAATGTTGCCAGGGCACCTGGGTGGCTCTGTCAGTTTAGCATCTGCCTTTGGCTCGGGTCACGATTTTGGAGTCCCGAGATGGAGCCCCAGTTGGGCTCCCTGCTCAGCGGGGAACATGCTTCTCCTTCTCTCTCTGTGCACTCTCTCTCTTGTTCTCCTCTTCTCTCTCAAATAAATAAGTAAAATCTTTAAGAAATAAAAAAAAAAGGGCATGTGTTGCGATGAACCCTGGGTGCTATATGCAAATAATGAATCATTGAACTCTACATCAAAAACTAATGATGTTACTACTATATGTTGGCTGACTGAACATAATTTTTAAAAAAGGAAGAAAAAAGAAAAAAGAATAAAATAAATAAATAAAAAGTAAAATGCCTTCATGATTCTGGGGCAGGGTTTCCTCTATATTCTTTATCAATGGGAAAATCAGACCTCTTTTAATGGTAATAATTAATTGTCCTGTTTGGGCATTTGTTATGTGGGAAGAGCTTTCTTGGTGATTTTAAGATCCTTGACACCAAAGGCTTTCCCTAACTCACCTTTTCTTTCCTCACAAAGTTGTATTTGCCTGTGATAAATGATGAGTCAAGTTTCCTTAAATGAATGGGTCAGTCAATAAATGAAAGACTGAATTATAAATGAGTATCAGAGACATGGTCTCTATCCCTAAAAGTCTTAAAATGTAGGTGAGGAGACAATACACGATCTGAGGGAAACATTGAATGGGTCAGTAGAGACCAAACATGTGGTCCAGATGTTACCTTCTAAGGGATTCCAGTGGTGGAAAAGCCTCTTGGCAGGAGCAAATTTGAACTGTATGTGGAAAGATGAGTAGAATTTCGACAACCAGAACAGATTATTAGAGTATTCCTAACAAGGGAGTGATGGGGAGAAAGATATAGAGATGGAGATATACTAGGTATGCTCTGGGCAGAGTGAAGAAAGAAGATTAACAGAGGAAGGAGGTTTAGAATGCCAAAGAAAGGCACTTAGACTTTATCCTGTAGACAGCCTCGAACTGTTCAGTTATAGAATTCATCTTATAGACTCCAGGGCAGTACTAGAGAGACACATTCAAGAGAGACACGGCCACAGATAAATGCCACGCAAGTGACAGGTGCTCTGATAAATGTGTGAGTTAGGGTATGGTGGCTGATTCTATGTCAGCTAAGAACACAGGGCTGCTGAGGACAAGCCCATCTCTCAAGCTGGACAGCTTCCACTGTGTTCAGATAGAGCAAGAAAACAATGCCCCATGAAGAAGGGCCCCAGATGTGCAGCCCTGGGGCCCACCTTCGGCCATCCATCTCATTGTCTGGCATTTTCCCAAGAGAGTTGAAATCCTACCCGACACACTGGCCACTGGATAGCCTCCAGCAGCACTCACCACTTGCATTCCCCAAGGGCTCTAAATCTATCCTGAGTTGTACAGAAAACTTGTAAATTATTTTCAAATTTTTAAAAAAAAATATAGGGAAAATTCATTGTATCCCTTAACACTTAACACATAACATCAACATTGTCTCTCCTTCAATCAAAATATCTGATGGAAAATAACTAAGATTTCTTTATATTTTAGTGACTGTGAAAATGAAAATGAAGTCTACATGCAGAAGTATTTTCATCGTTTTGACCCTCTTTTGGGGAGTAACGAGAACCAATAAGTAACTTGTTTCATTGGGGCCATGTAGAGAATTATCACAATGTTTTAAGCATGAGTTAGTTATAAAGACATGTGCTCTTTCTGAAATCTATAACCACAGTCTTATAATTTTCAAGTAAGGAGAGACTATATTTAAGTTTGTTTGGGTTTGCAGAGGTGGTACTTCTGGATCCCTAAAATGTAACTTGCTTTAAAAGTAAACTTCAGGGGGCACCTGGGTGGCTCAGTTGGTTAAGTGTCTGACTCTTGGTTTCAGTTCAGGTCATGATCTCAGGGTTGTGGGATCGAGGCCCACGTAAGGCTCTGGAGTCTGCTTGTCCCCCTGTCTCTGCTCCTCACCCTTCTCTCTCTCTCTCAATCTCATAAATTAAAAAAAAAAAAAAACTTTAAAAAAGTAAACTTCAGAAAAAGAGTCTATTCAGAATTTTAATGTGGGGGTTGGATGTGGGATGGCTAGGGAGCTTTTTGTTCTGTTAAGATAACCTGAAAACTTTCCCTGTTGTGCTGTTGCATCTCACAACTTTGTGGACTAAGAGAGCGTCATGACCTTGGATAGCCACCATTCTAGAAAAATCGAAGCATGACAGAACTTTGCATTCATGACTTTGATAGCTTAGAGAGATGAAACATGAGGAGCCTGCCTGTCCTCACAGGATGCTAAAGGAGACAACGTGACTTCCACATCTCCAGTGAGGTTTGGTGTTTGTAAATATGTCCAGAGTTACATACTTTAACTGGAAACTAGTAAAAATAGAATAAAATAAAATAAAGTAGTGTACTTTAAACCTACGTTCTCAGGAGGTGAATTCAGATCTATGATTCTTCTTGTCCTCAGGAGACCCTACATCTAGAACCACAGAAGCAACTTCTGTTTGTAACTGACCTTGCCTGAGAACCAAGTTTGCAGCAGCATGATCTCCCTACTAGTGTTTTCAACTGACTTTTTCTTAGCTTTTCCATATTTCTCCTATCTGGACCTCAGATACCAGTCTTCCAATAACCTACGACATTTCACTTTGGATCCCTTCTTCTTTCCTGCTCTGACCTTTGGTAACTCCACGCGCTGTGAGTCTCTTACCTTGGCTACCTGAACTCCTGACACCTAACTCACACTTGCATGAATCCAGGAGTATCCGCCCTAAACCTGACGGATTTGCTAGTCTTGACCTTGACTTTGATTTTTCTCCCCAAACTGCCATTCTGAGACGCTAAACGGCTGTAAGATCTCATTAAGGAGGTTTGTGGAGTCACTTCCTTGGGAAGTTTTCATAAGAAAAGCTGAATAAACTTACGTAGGTATATGAGCCTAGCCTTGGACTCAGAGGCATCCTTAGAAGTCTGTGGTCCTTATCAACATGACTGCTCTAACACCACATGGTGCCATGCTAAAAAGAAAGGATTTCTGTAGGTTACCAGAAAATGCTGACAGTCTCTCTCAGTTTCAATTTCAGGTCCTCCTCACTTGAGATGTGTCCTGTATGTGTGGATGTAAGTCACAGAAACCCTAAAGAAATGTGGAATTATGACAATAAAGCTGCAGCAAGAACCACAAACACGAAGAACTTGATTTTGCCCCAAATCATTAAATATTTCTAGTAAGAAATTTAAATTGACATCCTTTATCACTTATTTCACCTTTGGAGAGATTGCTGAAGACTCAGAGGCACTTTTATTGAAATGGCTGTGGCTTGCTTTCTGTTCAAGGGATTGAAAAAAAAAAAAAAAAAGAAAGTCAGGGCTTTCTGAATTAAGCCTCCCCATATCCATCTGGGGGAAGGAGATAGCTGTGAAGCCTTCTACGGAGGGAGTCTGGCCCAGAAAGGTGCAAGGTGAGAGCATGTCTTAAAAACATAGAACAAGATGACATCAGGCATCTAAGAGGCTGGGAAGAATGAGGCCCTGCTAGGCTGCCTCATATGAAGACACTGTGGGACATGTGGGACCCCAAGAAGGCACAATGAGGCAGGTTGACGGGATGAGGCTGAAGGAAGCCTTTCTCTTTCTCCTGGGGTGTTGGCTTAGCACCCAGGATTGCTAGGCTGGGGGTCCTGCCTGCCTTCCATGCTGGACATTTTCCATTGTGCCCACCCAGGAATAGAAATCACCACACAAAGGGACTGAACAAAGAGGAGCCCCAGACGCTCAGCCCTGGGAGCCATCTTCAGGCAATTCATCTCACTTCCAGCTGTCCGGTGTTTTCCGATGAGAGCTGAAATCCTAACTGACACGGGGCCACCAGACAGCCTGAGCTGGGCATTTCCCTCGGCAGCACTAATTCCCGGGGTCTTTACAGGGATCCTGACCCAGAAATGCATCTCAATAGGTAAGAAGTTAAAAAAACACAAACAAACAGGGGAAACAACCGGGTGATAAAACATTCTTGAGTTCAGGGGAACTCAGAAAGGGTATTTGGAGCACAATTCAAGCTTGGGCCAGCCAGCTCTGTTCATGCTGATAAGTAATTTTGGGAAAAACAAATGAATTCATATCTGATAAACCAGCACATTGATAATACCAAATTCCTTTTGCTTTTCTAAGGCTCTATCAGGGAGGGGGTGGATAAATTCCTGCTGTACGAGGACCGAGGAAGGTAAGATTTACCGTGGGTGCAACACAATGGAGGATTTCTCAGTTTAATCGGTTTTGCAGGGACTAGGGTGATAAGTGGCCTTCCTCCCAGGTAGTTAAGACATACCTTCATGTCCCCATACCTGCTGTTAGATGGCAGCTGATAGAATCTGTTTCAAGAGTGATCTGTGGTTCCAGTCACAAATCAGCTGAGTGGATTCCAGGGGAGAATTTTTTTAATGGTTCCGGGGGGTAAGGTCAGGCACTATCTAAATGGTACTTCTCACTGCACACACACGTGTATATACACATACATAAGACTTCTCCTTGTATGTTGTCTCCTCATCCTTAGCTAGGCAATGGGTGACTCTGGAGAAAAATAGGGTCAATAAATTAGAGACTGGGATTATGCTGAGTGAATAGGTCAAGCAGAGAGAGTCAATATGGTTTCACTTACTTGTGCAGCATAAGGAATAACATGGAGGACATTGGGAGATGGAGAGAAGTGAGTTGGGGGAAATCGGAGGGGAGATGAACCGTGAGAGACTGTGGACTCTGAGAAACAAACTGAGGGTTTTGGGGGGTGGGGGTTGGGTGAGCCTGGTGGTGGGTATTAAGGAGGGCACATATTGCATGGAGCAGTGGGTGTGGTGCATAAACAATGAATCTTGGAACACTGAAAAAAAATTAGATTAAATTAAATTTTAAAAAAATATCCCCCCCAAATATTAATAAATTGACGACTGGGCTGGATTCTGAATGGTAGCTCTTGTAAAATGACTTCTGATTCCACATCTGGTCTTAGCAGTAACGTGTATGTGTATTTACTCTTTGTGATGGTAAATGGTTGAACATAGACAAGTAAAAAATGCCTGAATACTCTAGTGGCTGCTAGCAAGTTATACACAAAGTAGAAAGGGATACCAGGAGAACAAGTGCTGATTCTTTCCAGGTAAGTTAAGGATGAATTTACACAAAAGATCTTGAAAAATGGGTAGGACATCAGCAGACAAAAATTCCTTTCCTAATACTCCTAGCACAACATAACCACACTCAAATACCCGTTCATTCATTTATTCACCGGAAATACCTACATAAGCACTTGGGATATAACGGTTAATAAGGTGGACATCCTTGTTTCCATCCTGCCACGATGTAATTGTTTAAGGACTATGATTGTAACACAGTCTGATGCAAACTAGAAAGGACTAGGCAGGAGAGGGAGCTTGCTTTAGCAGCATGTAGCAGAATTACCAAAAAATTCCACGCTGCCTCTCCTTTGGCTCTTCCTTGCCAAAGGTAAAGTGCTCTCTTGTTTTCACAGCAATTCATCAAGCCTACTTCTTGGCGGCCCTTAAAAGAAACTTCTGATGTCATTTTGGTCAAAATATTCAGAATCAAGGCTCCATTCATCCTCCTGCTTTGCTCCCTGAAGTCCAAATTAAAGGGTCTTCTTAAAATACAGATTTTATTTTATTTTCCATCACCAAGCAGGGGCCTGGGTAGACAGCTCCCCGCACTTGTCCTTCAGAGACAGTCCTCAGAGTCCCAGAGGTAGCCCTGCTGGTCTGCTCTCGGAGGCAGACATTGCCTCTCTTACGAGCAAACACTCCATATGAGACGGTGGGGGCCGCTGCCTCTCTGAGCCTCAGTTTCCTTTTTCTTCTAAAAAATTGAGATTCAGTTAACTCTGGGGTACTTTTTCACCCTTGTACATTCAGAATCCCCTTCTCTGTCTATTTATTAGGAAAGAAATCTCTGGAATCAATGGTGCTTTTGCATCATTAGAGGGCAGACTTCCCTTTGAGTAGGAAACAAAGGAAAGTTTTGAGAAATTAAAATATTTCATGTGCAGCACTGGATTCTTCTCTTGGTGGGTGAGCATCAGAGAGGGAAGGACAGGGGGGTAAGGCAGTGGAAATGAGAAGCTGTCAGTCAAATGCTTAAAGTACAGTGCACCGCGTAGAACTGCAGGTCCCATTAGTCATCCATGAAATCAGCTCATCACATTAGAAATAGCGTTAAAAATTAAAATAAAGTAGGGGCCCCTGAGTGGCTCAGTTGATGAAGCATATGACTCTCGGTTTCAGCTCGTGAGACCAAGCCCAGTGTCGGGCTCTGCGCTCAGCAAGGAGTCTGCTTGTGATTCTCTCTCTCCCTCTCTCTCTCTCTCTCTCTCTGCCTCAGAACTTACAACACTTTTTTTCATCTCATAAGATTCATTTGTTTGTTTGGATCTTTGTAGTCTTTGTTACTGGCTTTGAAGTTAGACCTGCACCCAGGTCCTAATCCCACCATTCCAGAGGTGTGTGACTCTGGGGAAATAATGTAGCCTGTTTCTGTCTGGTTACCTTATCTTTTAAAAATGAAGATAATTGTACCTTGCACAAAGGGTTGTTGAGTTGTTTTTACTCTATTGGCTAATGTACGTAAAGCGTTAGCTCAGTCCCCAGCACATAGTAAGCTTTCAAAAAATTATAGTTCTCATGGTTAGAAGAGAATTAAACAGCTTTCCTTCTTAATTTAGGAAGCCTAAGTGCAGAAAAAGCCATGTGATGGCTGCCTCTGTTCTCACCCAGGCCCCAAGAAACCAGGTATTAGGCGAGAGTCATAAATTAGCATTCATAGCAAAGAACAAAAACTAATCTCAGCTCATATGCACCTCCTTCAAATTGCTCCTTTAATCTGGCTAAGAGACCATATCATTTCTGGGCTGTTTTCCAGTTGAAAAACTAAAGAACACGATGTCCCTATTTAGGGTGAGTAAGTTGGCCGCTGACTTGGGACAATTCACTGCCCTGAACGGGATCCGACTTCTCAACTCTGCTTCAGGTCATGATCCTGAAGTGGGGCATTAAATGTCGTGTGTACGTTCGGTAGCTTTTAGAGTGCCCATGACAGAGGAATCCCGTATGGGGTAATGTAGTTGTTTTTGCAGAATTCAAGTCTTGTTATTTGTGAATATCACCAGTCGGAGGTGATGAAATTCATGGGACATTCATGAAACATGGAATATCTTTTATCTTCAGGCCATCTTGTGCCCTGTCCGTGGCCCACAATCTCAGCTGACCCAGACTGGGTCCTTTCCAGGAACTGAGCTCACAGTCTCCCAAGTCGCCGGTGCCGGGGGACAGAGTCATGGTTTGTCTGATGCATGACAGAATCATATAATTTCGCATTGTAAGACATGACAGAGATCATCTGGAATAAATCCTTCATTTTACAGTTGAGGAGACAAAGCCAGAGGTACAAGATTCTCTGCTTAATTTTTTCACTCAGTTCATGTGTGGCTCAGGACCTGCACTCGGACATTCTGTCTCCAAGCCCAGGACCCGTCCCACTGCATTCTAGATTCCCAACAAAGGGTATGAAGTAAAGGCAGTTCAAGGTCATAGCAGGACTACTTCGAGTGGCCTTCACAAAGCAGACCGTCAATTCTCCGTCAGCCCAGCCATGAGACAGACTTTCCAGGAAGGGCAGGAAACGAGACTTTCTGACACCCAACATCTCATATTTCTAAAGAACAAAAGAAGACAGACTCCCTTTCTGAAGGGCATTTGGCTTTATGTTTCGAAAGCTTTGTGAATATTCATGACTTTTAGCTTAATGATTCCACTCCTAGAAATTAATCATGAAGAAAGATCCTAGATTAAGAGCATAGAGTTAGCTACCAGGATGACATGACATTGTTTTTATAACAACAAGGTCTTGGACCCAGGAGAATTGTTTAAATAAAGATGATATATGTATATACCATCATTTATTTTATAACCAAAAAGTGATGTTTTAGAAAGTAACATCTAGTAACCTGGGGGAAATGTTCTTGATGTAACAGCTTCTGAAAACTGTGTGCAGAATGATTCTAATTCTGTAACAACAATCTATATTTATACCTCTGTTTGTTTAAAATAAGGACTCAGATTAGATATTCCAATATATCAAGAATAGGTGGTAAAATGACTGAGTCATTAATATTTTTGTCTTTGGGTTTTGTTGTATTTTCCAAAATTTTGAACATGGACATACAATATTGTTGTAATGAGACAAAATTAGTTAAAGTCTGATTTCTTTCTTTACTGTGCTTCTGGAGTAGTCCCAAGAAGATAAAGATGTAGGGTACCACTCTAGACCATAAGTGGGGGTACAGTGGTGAGAACAGGGGAGGAACAAACTCTGCAGATTTATTATAGCTAGTGTTTCCTGCCCTTTGGGTATATGGTAAACCTCATCAGACACAAGATATTTTTTAAGATTTTTCTTTTTTAATGCTTTTTTCTAGACTACTTGAAGGTAATTGGTCTGAAACTTTTTTTTTTTTTTTTTAAATCAAGCTCCAATCAGCTCAGTCGGCTAAGCATCCTACTCTTGATTTCGGCTCAAATCATGATCTTAGGATCTTGAGATTGAGCCCCGCATTGGACTCCACACTCAGTGGGGAGTCTGCTTGAGATTCTCCCTCTCCTTTTGTCCCTTCTCTCTTTTCTTTCCCTCCCCTGTTCTCTCAAATAAATCTAAAAAATAAAAAAATAAAGACCCAATTTGGAAGGGAAAACCCCATGACCTACCCTTTCTATCTATTTCCACTTTCTTGGTTATATAAAATTGGTGAGAAACAAAATAAAACATATTGCAGCAAACTGTTTGCTGGCAATAGATAAGAATCACTTATTGTACGTAAAAAAACTATGAGCTTACCCACAGGATCTCAAGTTATAAAGCCATGTCCCATAAACTTAAAACTAACCTCTTAATGTTATTATCTTGTTAGTAAATTGCAGATTGCTTACAGAGAACAGATGTATAAACGGTACATGCCACCTGGAGCTTTTACCATTCAAGCACATTTTGGGGTTTATACCTGCTTTAGCACAGAGTGTGGGTGAGTCATATTGGAACCAGAACACACATACCTTAGTTTAGGAATTGGGAAATTATAGGCCAAAAATAAATTGGATACAAAAATGCATCACTATGCACTATAAGGCCAATGAAATAAACTACATCAAACCACATTGGTAATAACTAAGCTAGACCAAGAGCAATTTATCACTGGAAAGTGAAAATGACAGCTATTGAAAACTGCCTCCAACCAAAACAAAAATAATGAGGCACTGATTTGAAAGAAGGTGAAAGTCACCTTCTCAAAATTTATGGAATTCCAAATGTCAACTTGTACCTCTACACCATAGGGCCTGGGCAGTGTGGCCACACAGTTCCATCCTTTGATAGAATATGAGAGAAATTAGAGTACTCAGTAAGTCCAATAATAGACTATTCTTGGTTTATGGTTGTGAAGTTTGTGTAACTTTTTTTTTAAAGGATGCTTTTTTTTTTTTTAAAGATTCTATCCATTTACTTAAGAGAATGTGAGCAAATGAGAGAGAGAGAGAGAGAGAGAGAGTGCGCACACATGAGGTGGGGAAGGGCAGAGGGAGAGGGAGAAGCAGGCCCCCACTGAGCAGGGAGCCAATGTAGGGCTGGATCCTAGGATCCTGGGATCATGACCTGAGCCAAAGGCAGACGCCTTAACTGACTGAGCCACCCAGACAACCCCAGTTTATGTAAACTTATAATTTCCTTAGCAGATTGGTTCTATGTAAATGGAAGTCAGCAGCCTTGCCCCGCTCCTGCCTGCAGGCATGTAGGAAAGGATTCTCATTTTATTTATTTTATTTTTTAGAAGATTTTATTTATTTATTTGTCAGAGAAAAAGTACAAGCAGGGGAGCAGCAGGCAAAGCAGTCAGAAAGAGAAGCAGGCTCCCCGCTGAGCAGGGAGCCTGATGTGGGACTCCATCCCAGGACCTTGAGATCATGACCTAAGCTGAAGGCAGATGCTTAACCATCTGAGCCACCCAGGCACCCCAGGGTTCTCATTTTAGAATCAGCACTCTGTCTGAGGGTCACCACTGCACCAAGTTAGTCATGTAGATTACCGTGAGGCTATGAAATTTTGATCAATGTGAAGTATGGAAATGAGTGAGAATCTGATTCCTGGGTTCACCCCGGGCCTCTGAATTTTGACCCCAGGAGTTAGGAGGCAGGGGAAGAGGCTTCCTCTAGAGTATAAAAAAATCCAGATGGCTTTTCTGTTTTCTGTTTCATCTTTCCTCCTTTCCTGTTCAAGGTCTGAGTAGTCACAAAATAGAAGATTGGGCTTGGAGGACATCCCATGTCAGTGGATTTTGTTGTTGTTGTTGTTTTTCCTGATGCTTTTTTTTTTTTTTTTTTTTTTTTTTTGGTTCTTTTTAAACAAACCATCTCTTATCTCTGGAATTACTTCCCTTTTCCATCACTATGCACCCTTGTTCTGCAGAAATAAAGCGGGGGGTGGCCTTGGAATTTTAAAAACAAAGACAAGAAATTGGAACCTCTGTAATAGCCTCCGCCTTTAGGGAATGAGTGATCATGAGACCATTCCTGACCAGACCCAAAAAGAAGACCCAGGGAACCTAACCACAGGACAGGCACTGTGAGGCCTGGGCCTTTGAAGGGTTGGAGAATTCGCTGGGATTCGTGGAATGGGTGGAGAGTGTGAATTCCAGCAACTGAAAGAGCTTTGCTTAACCCACTCCCTTTAAAAATGGTTTGGCTTGTCAGATGTGATCTGGCCCTGACGATTTACATGCCTCCCTCCAGGGACAGAGGATAATGGAACAGTAGCAGTGGTCTGGAGGCCTCATGATCATCCAGGCACCGGGACGACACTACGTGCAGGCTCCCGCCATGTGCGGCATGGCCAGACTCTGAGGCTACTCAGGCCTCACAGACTTGGGGCCGGCCCTGGTCGCCACTGCTGGGTGCAGAGGCCCTGTCAGAATGAGTCAGGTCTTGGCACCTTGGGCCTCGGTGAGGCTTGTCTCCCGGCCCCTCCCTCCTGCTGTCTGCTCTGCTGTGCTACCTCTTTGAGCTTCTCAAGGTTTCTTGACTCTTCCTACCAACACCCACACTCAGAAAAAGTGCTGATCTTTGCCTGAGGCATGAAAATCGGCTTAGGTTGACCACTACCTTTCTTTCAAAGCTGTATATTTAAGATCTATTTATTTATTTCAAGAAGAAAGAGAGAATGCATGCACAGAGGGGTAGAGGAGGAGGGAGAAGGGAAGAAGCAGGCTCCCCGCTGAATGAGGAGTCCGGCTGGGCGCTCAAGCCCATGACCCTGAGATCATGACCAGAACCGAAGCCAAGAGTGTGTCGCTTAACCGACTGAGCCACCCAGGAGCCCCTAACCACGCTGCCTTTATGAATGCGGATGTCATTTTCACATTTTCCTCCAATGATGCAGACAGGATCATGTCCCCTAGAAGAGATGGAGTGATATTTGGGGGACTAGAAGGGCTTCTCAGGTTCTCACACACCCCAGGACTACTCCTTCGTCAGATAAGTTCTTCTCCTGAGGGAATGCTTGAAAGGGGCAAACTCAAGCTGGAAACGGTCACTGGAATTTAGATTTTTTTTTTCCCTCTCAGGAAAGAAATTGGTCCTATCCAGAAGTGCCTCTGACATGTCTTTACTTACACTTCCCTGGTTATAGGGAAGCACTGGGGAAGTGGCCTAAATGAGCCGTGCCTCAGTTTGCCTCATCTATAAAATGGGAATAACAAAAATAGTATTATCTTTTAGGAGAACTAAATGTGACAGCCAGTGTAATGAGGCATTTGGAAGAATTCTTGACACAGAAATCACACCTGGGCCCCATCACTGCTCAACTCTGAGGCGTGAGGGGTTAAGACTTAGCACCTAACTTTGGAATAGGGCCCAAAGGTGGGGTTGTTGTTTTGTTTGTTTCTAAACTGAAAGGACAAAAGTTAAGCAGCACGACGTCTTTTCTCACTTTGTGCATTTGGGGACTCACGTGGCAGGGGCTCATCGCCAGGAAGCCTCTTTGGCCTTGAAGTGGCCTCAGCTTCTCTGGCGTAACTCCTTAATTGTCTGGCTTGGCTCACCCCGTACTTTCGTCTGTTAATTTTACTTTGTGTCACCTGTCAACCAGTGTCCCAAACCAAGAACTAAGTTCTGTCTCAGCAAGCACACAATACTGAAAGAAAAAGAAAGAGAAAAAAAGCAGGGCAAGTCTTGAGTATATGCTCAGTTGGGTAATGTAAGCTTAATCCACAAAATCCAAATAAACCAACGCACATTTCCTTCAACAGCTGCTTTGGCTGTTGGGTGTCCTTGTACAGATCACACAGAAATTGTATGTTTCTGTGTCTGTCTATCCTGCTAGATTCAGCTTCTTCCAGCTTCCAGGGTCCTCTGTGTATCCCTCAAGCCAACACGGGAGGTTCTAGGCGTATGTTTTCTGCTTAGCCAGCGGCATACCTCCCCTCTGGTTACTGAGACTAGTCAGGGAGGGCCGAGATGAGGGTTTCTTTCTGCAGATATACTAATAGGAAAGACAGGCTCACCTAGCATCTGAGAAAAGAGGCCAGGCATGGCTGTGTCTTTTGGAGCCTACGGCAGCCTGGAGATCCGTCTTACGTGGATCTCTGCTCTGATGTCTGTGGTTGATGCGGTCACTTCTCTGTCCGTCTCTTAGCTAGGGCTGGTCTAACAAAATCGCATAGGCTGGTGGCTTATAAACAACAGAATTCATTTCTTACTGTTCTAGAGATGGGTAGGTCCACGATCAAGATGTTGGCACATGCTATATCTGGTGAGAGCCTCCTTCTGGGTTGCAGAGAGCCGACTTCTTGTCGGAAGGCGATGGGAAGAATGCTAGCTAGCTCGCTAGCCTCTCCTTATTAGGACACTCCTAATGAGGGCTCCATCCTTGTGATCTGATTGCCTCCCACAGGTCCCGTGTCCAGATGCCATCACACTGGGATTAGGCTTCCACTGCCTTAATTCTGGGGGACACAAACCTTCAGTCTGTCGCAGTATCTCATCCACACCCTCCCGGACTCTCCGTCTCCACTCCCACTAACCACGCAGGACGCAGGATGGCTGCCTCAGGGTTGAGGGTGGGGAAAGACTCGCAGGGCAGCTTGCATAGCCCTGGACGCTCATCCGAGCACAGCAGCAGCCCTGCTTTCTTCCAGCCACTCGCCCTGTGCCTAAAAAGGATGAGGACAGGTCAACAACACCGCTTACCATCCAAGTCCTAGTGGGATCTCTTCCAGCGTGGTTGTGACATTGGATCCAACAGCATGAGCATCAGAATTTGAAACAAGGTGATTTTTATTCTCACCCTTGTGACAAACTAACAAACATGCCAAAGCCTGAGACAGAGAAAGTCATGTCTCTAAGGGGAGCCAGCCAATATTCCCGGCTCTGTGACTCTGCCTGACTCGCTTTGTAGGCTACAACTATCTCTCTTATCCCCAGTACCTTTCTAAGCAATTGCACACTCTCACCAGTGAGAAAAGGACAGAAAGATTCACCCTAAGACAAAGGAAATCTCCAAAGGGTGCAAATCAGAACTTCTAGAAGTCACCTGGACAGAGCTCTGTGTTTTTGTCATTTTATTTAATCTCAGCATTTTTGGTTCAGGGTTGTCTCTACTCCACAAGACAAAGAGAGGAGAGACAGACAAGCAATCTATAAGGGAAGAAAGCCAAGAGGAAAGAGAGATGCTATGAGAAAGTTGGTGAGCAGTTGATCTAAAAGTAAGGGTCAAGCACTGAAATACTGTTTTACTAAGTAAACAATCTCCTGTATCTCCTATCAGACTTTTGGTCTGCTTTGTCTTTACCAATGTCTCAGGCACCTGGGTGGCTCAGTCTGTTAAGTACTGCCTTTGGCTCAAGTCATGATCCCAGAGTCCTGAGATCAAGACCCACATCAGACTCCTTGCTCGGTGGGGAGACTGCTTTTCCCTCTGCCTGCTGCTCCCCTTGCTTGTACTCTCTCTCTCTCTCTTTGTATCAAATAAATAAAATCTTTTAAAAAAGAACCTTCTATTAAAAACAAAACAAAACAAACCTGTCCCTTCAGGGATGGAGAAAGAGAGACTATGAGCATAGGAAGTCATCCCTAAGTGCAGCCCTCCCTCTCTGCACCTGGCCACACACCTCTCCCACACAGCTCCTGGTGAAAACCCACTTGCTGCGCCACCTGCCACACTGTAGCAATGCTGGCTCTTGCTCAGGGAAACAGGAGTCCATTCCGGCATCAGACCAGCTTATTAATCTTTATATGTGAAGGTCCAGCCCCTACTCTGTTTAACAAATATTATTTGGAAAGAACTGAAAAATTTCCTGTGACAAAACACAGTAAAACAAATAATTCTGCTATTTGCCTAATTGTTTAAAAATCCTTAAGTTAGGGGCATCTGAGTGGCTCTGTCAGTGAAGCAGCTGACTCTGGGTTCCATCTCAGGTCATGATCTCAGTGTCCTGGGATCAAGCCCTGTGTAGGGCTCTGTGCTCAGCAAGGAGTCTGCCTCTCTCCCTCTCTGCCCCTCCTCAGCTTAAATAAATAAATAATTGTTTTAAAAATGCTGAAATTAGAAACATGTCTAACATACTCTCCTTCTCTTCCTGTGATCATCGAGAGTAAATGACAAGCTTTACTAGAACTAGAGCAAGAAGGACCACATGCAGTGCCTATACGGACATACTGGCAGGAAGGAACACCATCAAGTGGCAGTATTATTGTGGCTCAGCAGGTCCTTCCTTGCTAGGGTTGAGGCCAGAGGTTGGCTGACAGGTCAGTGCTACCTGAAGACCCCCCAGCAAATTGCACAAGAAGCACTGAGATCTTCTTGTTATAAATGAGCTCTGAGCGAACAAAATAGAAGAGGGGACCTTGATGCTTTAGCACCATACAGGTATCAAAACCAAAATTTATCCTGGTTTGAGAGTTTCTCTCTCCCAGGCTCCATTTTTCCACTTTTAGTTTTCCTGACGAGTTGTCGTCGAATAGTTATGGTTGGAACAAGAGTCCTGTAGGCAGATTATTAGACAAAACAACAACGACAACAACAACAAAAACTCTTACGGTTTTTAACACATCGAAAATCCACCTTATTTCAAATGACTTAAAATGAATAGAGGAAGTAGGATGGGCTCAAACTAGACAATATCCTCATCACTGTCCGTATGGTTTCATTATGACCCCAGTAGCTCCCTATCCCCTTCCTGCCAGGTCCCCTCCTCTTCTGTACATCCCGAACAGGCTTCCCCCTCTATTGGAAAGTTTGCTTTATGCCACTTCGCTTTTGCAAAGGACCTATTTTAGTACCTGTTTTAGCTAACCAATAGAAACCCAAAGAGGATTTTCACTTTCATGAGACGTTAACTGCTTCTTTGCTTTTTGCCATTTTGGTTTGCGAGACCTTCATAGAAGCGCTCTACTTTCAGACAGTGGGGGGACCTGTATTCTTCTTGTGCTTTGGCAGCCTCTGTTGGGCTCAGAAAGGCATGCAAAATGACTGCTGGTGGAACTGCTCTCCATTGTTAGGGAGACAATAAAAGGATGTCTGATAAGGATCTTACGACAGATTTTTCTCCAGCTGAAGCATATTGACGGCACAACTTTCCAAATTTGCTTTCTACCTGTGACTCCACAGAGCTAGCCCAGACTCCTTGCCAAGAGAGGACATTGTTCCTTCATTTCTAGAGGCTGCAAACACTTTACTGGATTGTTGCAGACATTGTCTTAAAACTGGCTGATAAGCACATGACTGACTGGAGGCTGTAAATCTCTGGTCCTTCAGAGGATTTCTGAAGCATCTCAGTGTTTCAGGAAAATCTATTTGACTGAGGAACATGTGAGCAGGTACCATGGAGTTTGTGTTCAAGAAGGAGTAGATTTGAATGCCCCTGTGAGAAAAACTTGGATTCTTTTCTAAAAGGTAGATGGAAGGTGATGCTTTGCTTTATGGAATAATCACAAACAGAGGATGGGAATTTTTCAGCTATTTGTCTTTCACTGGATGTTTTCAACAGAGGCTAAGTGACCATTTCCAAGTACAGTCTGGAGGGGTATGTTAATGTGGGTTGGGAACTACACCTCATAGCTTTCCAATGCCAATGCTAAGATCCAATCTTTCTATGGATTCCTTTAAATAAGAGCAGCATGGGGCCCCTGGATGGCTCAGGTAGTTAAGCATCCAACTCTTGATTTCAGCTCAGTTCATGATCTCAGGGTCGTGAGATCGAGCCCCGTGATGGGCTCCGTGCTCAGCTCAGAGTCTTCTTGTGATTCTCTCTCTCCCTCTCCCTCTGCCCCTCATGCTGATGCTCTCTCTCTCTCTCTCTCTAAAATGAATAAATAAATCTTAAAATGAACAAATATCCATATGTATTTAACATTTGATTTAATTAAAGAAATTTCAAGTTATATGCCAAATTGTAGGAATGTCTGTTGGCTGTAACAAAACCCTTGTTTAGGATCTTCTATTCAACTGTATGTACTGTGTGTGTGCTGTCCTGAAGGCATGGTAGGTGGCAGGCATTTTGGAATGTTAAGAAGCTAAATATCTGAAGGGAAATATCTATTGAAGAAACAAGCCATAAGTAGATAGAAAATTAATTTTTAAACACCAAGTGGTTGCCAGAAACTCTTGACAGGCAATGTGGGGGTTCATATCAAGGAAAGAATGTTCCAGACTGCAATGCTGAGGAAGTAGTATCTGACCTGTCCCCTCTGAAATTGTTTTACCTCTATTCTCACTGCTTCCATTTAACTGTATATTTGTGGTTAATCAGAAATCAGTCCAGAATAATAGTTCCAGTTTTTGCTTCCTATGCCTCTCAGAGAATCACAAAAGTAAACAGAAACATGAAAGATAACCCAGAAGTCAATTTGCAGGACAACTAGAATTTAAAAAGGTAAATGGGAAGGGAGGACAAAGTTGTTTATTGACAACCCATATCAATGATTTAACATCTTGGTTTCATTCATTCAGTTTAAGCAGAAGTATTTTCAACATCATAGTCACCACAATAAAAAGAAACAGCTGGAAGCAAATTAACTGCCTCAGACCCGCTAGGTCAGTATCAACAAAGCCACCATGATTGCAACACTTCGAAATTGTTGAGAATAGCTAGTGTGGCTCTTTCTAACACAGTGTGAATAATAAGGAAGCATTTCAAGAATTGGACTGCAGTTCTGTATTTTGTGACATTTGGTAAACATAAGGCGCCTTCATTTTCTGTTCACCATATGCACCATCTTTTCTATTAGCACCAAATTCCAGTGACCCTTAAGTCATCCAGATTCAGCGACAGGACATGATTGATTCTGTTACTCCTAAATAGATGAACAAAATTCTATTTAATCTCATACATTTTTTCAAAGATTTCTGCTTCTTAAAAACGTTTCTAATAGAATAAAGTATTGTTTAGAATCCAGATATTTGTTATAAACTCATTTCATGATAGAATAGTAATTTTCCCTTGGCCTATTAATTATGTTAAGCATTTTTTTAGAATTAATAAGATAAGCTTTCCACTTACTTAATCTGTTCTTTAAGTAACTGGGTTTCAGTAGCTTTGTTTGTCCTGATGTTTTGGACAAGGAAGAAAGAAGCAAAATGAACAGGTGAGCACCCAACTTCATACACTTGGGGAAAATTAAACAGATGAAAGTTATCTGTAGAGCGTACGCTCAGCCTGGTGCTAATTACTCCTTTGTGTATAAAGAAGTGAGCCTTGGTCCAGACCCTCAAAGTGCTTCCCATCTTGCTGGGGAAAGAACACTCCTACAAGTGACCAGTTAGGCAATAAGATCTAACTTGAGTGATTCAGAATGACAATATTTAGGACTGGAGATACATAAATGGGAATCAGACCCCTGAGGGGATGTAGGACCTGATGTGGTCTTTGAAACAGATTTCATTCTGAAAAGCCTTGAGGGCAACAATCATTGGAAAGAGGCCATTCTGTTCATGGCCAGTGAGAAATGATCACTTATCAAACAAAGAAACAGAAAGCAGAATTAAAAACAAACCAACAAAAGAACCTTCCTGACCGGAGTGGAGATAACCTTGGGAGAATAGCAGACACAGGTGAATCCATAGTTACCATGTGGCCAAGTATACGTGGGCTTTGAAATTTAGGTAGAAGAGTCTACCGTGGTAAGATGGATGCTTGACTCTGGTACAATCTTGAGGAACACTGGAGAACCCCCAGCTGGACAAGCTACTTCACAGCTAGTATAGAATGGTGTGGTTTCATTTTTAGTTACGGTATAGATGTAAGTTAGGAGATAACATTATTTCATGGTAAGTGGTGCTTCTAAGTGGTGTTTCATTTTAAGCTTGTTTGTTTAACCCCATCATGTGTTTTGACTTCCAGTGATTGCTGATAATTGTTTTCTAGGCCAATTCGAAAAGACATTAGAAGTCAAAGAGCCATTCACCCATTTGCAATCTGATGGCTTGCTTTGTATTTTATTTTTAAGGAGGGCTTACGCTTGGGGCTCTAATATGTTACATATATTTATTACATCCAGATATGGCAGCTGTTGAATAGAATAACTGGGAACACACACCTTAGAATAAGAGTAAGATTAAGTTGAATCGGGGCACCTGGGTGGCTCAGTGGGTTAAGCCTCTGCCTTCCGCTTGGGTCATGGTCTTGGGGTCCTGGGACTGAGCCCTACATCAGGCTCTCTGCTCAGCAAGGAGCCTGCTTCCCCCTCTCTCTCGGCCAGCCTCTCTGCCTACTTGTGATCTCTCTCTCTGCCAAATAAATAAATAAAATCTTTTAAAAAAAGATTAAATTGAATCCCAGCTCCACCTCTTACCAGTATATGACTTTCAAGTTGTTTTATGTACCTGTGCCTTAGTTTTCCCATATACAAAATGGGAAGAGGATGGTGAGGATAATGGCAGTAATAATAATAATACCTACTTCATGGAATTAAATGTATATTTATCTATGTGTCTATGTATCTATGTATGTATGTATGCATGTATATACCTATCTATCATCTAGCTAGCTAGGCAGATTTTAGAATAGTACTTGAACAGAAGAAGCTGCCAGTAGGTATTAGCTATGATTATTTTATAGTAGCAAACATATCCCCAATATTATACTGTAATTAAAAATATAAGCATTTTATTTTATTTTTTGTATCTTTTATTTATTGTATCTACAAAGAACACTCTAAAATCTAGATATTGGATCAAAGAGCTTGAGAACCACAGAACCAAAAATAGGAAGCAATTATAGTTTTTGTTCAAAAAGTGACATGATGAAAATAATTTTTCGGGAAGATTAGTTATTTTTCTTCCCTTTTCAATGTATTTCCACTGCCTATATTATTCCTAAACAATCTTATCCATCCCCTTGGCTTTATTAATGTTGTTCCTTATATGCTGACATCCAAATCCTTATCTCCAAACCTGACCTTTTCCTCTAATTCCTAACCTGTCTATTCAATGGCCTCCTAGAAATCTATTACTCATTCAGAGATCTCAGGGGGCAATGTTTCAAACTCAGTTGTTGTCCGAAGCTGTCACTTTGATAGACTCCAATAGAGTCCAATAGACTCCAATAGACTCCAATTCTCAGAATGTAATGCCCTATCAGCAGCAGCAGCAGCAGCAACACCAGAGAACATGCTAGAAATACAAATTCTTGGGCCCTACACCAGACCTGTTGAATCAGAAACTTGGGGATGGGTGGGTGGAGGGAAGGGCAACAATTTGTTTTAATGAGCCTAGGTGAGCTTGATGCATTGTTGGAGTTTGAGAACTATGGTCTAAACTAAGGTTTATACTTTGTTCTTTACCTAGTTTATGACTCACTCTTCACATAAATGGTTGTTTTTCAAGTAGGAAAGATGACTCTGGTGACCTAAAAGGAGCATGAGTAGAAGGGACAAGACCTGATCACTAATGAAACAGCACTCATGAGAGCCTCACCTGGGGCAGCACAGTAGACTGCCTCATGGCTAAAGCAAGAATATTCTAGGTTCCATTCTCTCAAGTCTACTAGTATTAGCTCCCTCTTTCTAACTATTCCCTCTTAATAAGCTTCGATATTCTTAGTGGAATTTTTGAAAATTCAACTTAAATTGTTATGATTACAAATCTTTTTAAAAGAGTTGAGAAAGGTGTCTTACTAGCCAAAGTTAAAGTAATTTATCTAGATTTTCTGAATCATGAGACTTTGTGTACCTTAAGAACAACTTTTAACCTCTATAAATTGTCAATATATGGGGAGATTATTTATATAATTAAGGAAATTATACCCATGGAATTTCCCCCAAATTAATTTTAGTGTATCTGGAAATAGTTTTACATTAAATAAGCATGAAAATTAGATTGTAAGGTGAAAACTTTTTAAAAAAAGATTTTATTCATTTATTTATTTGAGATGGAGAGTAGGAAAGGATACAGAGGGAGAAGCAGACTCCTCATGGAACAGGGATCCCAGTGTGGGGCTTTGATCCCAGGACCCTGGGATCATGACATGAGCTGAGGACAGATATTTGACTGAGTCACCCAAGTGCCCCATAAGGTGAAAAAATTTTAAATATTTTATTTTTAATATTTGTAACTAAAAAAATAATATCACAGGTATTCTAGAGTTTCCAGATTTGTCTACTGTTTCTTTTAGATGCCATTCTTAGTAAGGCATTCACCAAATGGTTTTCTCTTTGGAACAGAAATATAAGAACTCAAAACCTCTCCTGTTTTTAAATGCAGACTCTTAATAGGACAGGTGGAATATTTTTCAAAAAGATAATAAAGAATAAAAGGGTTCAGATAATTATAATTTAAAGTAAATTATACTTTATCTTCCAATAGTCAGAAGAAAGAGAGATAACCAAAGATGGGTTTCAAGTCAATCTGTAACTTAGCCTATCAAATTTCCAAAAGCATTTATTCTAGTGCATTTAGGAAGTTTGTGGGGGAAATTACAAAGCTTTTATTCTTACTTATTTCATTTTTAATTTATTAAGTCTTCACTATGACCCACGCATTTGTTTGGTTTTGATTATAAAAAATGAATTAGACACTGTTTCTGCTTTCAAGGAATGCATTATCTAGAGAAGAACTAAGATTATAAAATTTCATATGGGTTTAAACAGAAAGTTAAATAATAGCAGAGAAAATTGATGTTTCCTAATGTGAAATGATATGTAATCTTTGAAACAATATGTAGTCTTCAAAAATATAACTAGATAATTAAGAATCAATAGATTTTATGAAAAGCAACAACAAAAAACAAGTAGTGATAAGGATAAATGCTACAAATGATAAATAGCACAAATGACAGAAAAAAGATAAGAGAAGAGAAATATAAAGGGTTTGTTTTTTGCATTTTACTGTGATAGTGATTGGAGATAACATTGCATTTTAGGTTATGAATACAATTCATAATCTATTTGATTATGAATTTGAAATTCATTGAATTTGAAAAATTCAAAAAACAAAAGTATTAAAACATTATTAAATAACAAGCAGCAAAGAAGGGCAGAAGAAAATAGGAAGATAAAGAAATAAAAAATTAAGAAAACTGATGAGACTTCAAAAATGAATTTAATAGGTCCAACATCTGGTTAACAAAAATTCCAAAATAAAAGAGAGAGGGAGGGAGAGCAGGAGAGAGAGAGAGAGAAGGAAAGAGAAAGAAATGGGGGGGGGAGAGAGAGGATTAGAGAGAGGAAGGGAGTGAGAGAATGAAAGAAAGAAATGATCTAAGAACTAAAAGTTGTAATATCGTAATATCATCAATCTTCAGATTAAGTGCTGGACTAAAAATGAAAA
The DNA here is from genome assembly GCA_003697995.1 of Taxidea taxus jeffersonii. Classification (NCBI taxonomy): domain Eukaryota; kingdom Metazoa; phylum Chordata; class Mammalia; order Carnivora; family Mustelidae; genus Taxidea; species Taxidea taxus. The sequence continues at coordinate 42,590 of ML108225.1, read as the reverse complement.
AAAAAATAGCAAAACCAGACACGTTATGTTAGAATCTCAAGGTAGTTTAGATAATAAAATGGTCTAGAAGTCTGCATTCTGAATTTTCAGAAATGCAAAGATTTAGAAAGTTTAACACCCATGCACCATAGTTGTAAAAGCTGTATGAGAATAAACTAGCAATACAGGAGAAGAATACACAAAAATATCATGGAGTTGAAGAAAAGGGGAGCTAATTTGAGTGTACAAAAGAATTACTGGGAGGTAACCATGCAGCAGACAAAGAAAACATTAGGTCCAAGTTCCAACATGAATCTCTGTTCATCTGAGAAAAAAGATAATTTCAAAATGAAAATGCTGTGCATTTAATTTCATGATGCAATTAATAAGTTGCAATATCTCATTCATGTAGTAGAGGTGACTTATATTTCTATTCTCAACAAAAACAGGGCAAAAAATGACTATTAAAAACTATAGGAAGAACCAATAAACTAATTATAATCTAAATATGAAGCAAACAAACATTCTCATGGTTTAGAGGAATTCAAGTGTGGTGAAAAAAAATTCACATATGGTGAAAGAAAAGAGGTTTCATTTATTCTTGTTCTTACTTTCATTTCAATTTGAGTGGCACAAATTTAAAGGCATAGAATCTATTTTATGTACAATCATATTAGTTGATTTTATAGTAAGGAATATTTTTCAATCAAAATATTCTAAGTGCTCTTTATTGATTTTCCTTTTTTATGGTTTCCATATCTCTACTAAAATTCTTAGTCTCGTCTTTTAATTCCTTGAACATATCAAACACAATTATTTTAAAGTTTGTGTGTGATAACTATTTCTGTATCCTTGTGGTATTCTCCTCCCCCTTATCCTCCTCCCTTGCCCCTCCCTCCTCCTCCTTCTCTTTTCTTCCTCCTCTTCTTCCTCTCCTTCTTCTTCTTCTTCTTCTTCTTCTTCTTCTTCTTCTTCTTCTTCCTCTTCTTTATCAATTATTGTTTTTCTTATTTCTGGTGGTTTTTTTGGTTTGTGTGCTAGACATTGTTTATGAAAAATTATAGAATTAATTTGAGTCCTAGGATAATGTTATGTCTTTCTAGAGAGGATTTGTGTCCACTTATGAGGGATTGAGATGTTTTCAGAGCTAGGTTTCTGTTTTATCCTGTTTCTGGTTCACTGCTTTTCCTAGAGTGTGACACTTCAGAGCCACAAGTTAAAGTCCCAGTGGTTTACCAGGGGCCATCCAGTTTGTAAGTCCTTGTTCAAGTCCTAATTATTCACTTTACAAACTGGTGATTCAAGATATAGTGCTTAGTGTTGATGCGACTGAAAGTAGAGGTTTTCCACATATTAAAGTCATAAAAATAGTAGATGAATCTAAAAAATAACAAAAATCTACCTGAAAAATTTAGGACCTTCAGGGAAATAGGGAGACATTTAAGAGCTAAATCCTCCTCTTTCATAGCAGTGGTCAAAAAATAATGCTGAACAGTGACAAATCAACCTTACTTAGAAATGTGGCAATAAACAACAGATCTAAATGCAAAAGGTTAATCATGGTTATCTCTTGGGAATGGAACCAGGGATCAGAGGAACTGGTGGCGAACTTGTTCTTTTCACTTAGACCCATTCTAAAAGGTTTAACTAAAAAAAAAAAAAAAAATTATTAATTCTGGGGAATTCAATAAAAGATTTACAGAGATCGAACATTTTTCATTTTAATGGGTAATTTGCTTTCTCCTCCTTAGTCATAGAAAAGTTGTGGTCATTTTAACCAGAGGGAGTGGTTTGGAAAGCAACACAGACATTCGCGGTTCCTATTTTAGAAATGGCAGAACATCCTGTAGATCGGCGCATACAAATGAAGGATGGGAGAAGTAGGAAATGAGGCATACAATTGAGTCAGGGGCCAAAGCATAAATGGCCTTAGAAGCTCTGAAAGTTTTTCTCCATAGTTTTTCATTTAAAAGTGTAGGAGGATACTGGAAGCAAAGCAATGTGAAGCGGAGGACACAGTGAAAAGCAAGTAATTCTTCAGGTATTTCATAAAAAGAGCTTTAAAGTTCATTAAGAAGCTTCTTCTCTGTTGTATGCTATTGTGTGGTAGAGGAACTCAATTTGTTGATTGCTTTGGCACAAGAACCTCAAGAAGATTCAGTAAGATGACTTATGGAAGAGTCTCTACTTCAGCCATGCTCTCTAAAGAAAAAATCTTTTAAATTGTGTTGGGTCTCGTGTCTTTTTGAAACATTGCCTTCATTCACATTCACCCTAGATAACAACTCTTGGTATTCTCTAAAGTATGTACAAGCCATTTTAACTTTGCATGTGATGGATAAACATCCACAGCACAGTAGCAAAGAATAATACTCATTTTGATTATCATAAACTTCGTGAAGGTCTGATGGGTCCTTCAAATTACAAATAACTTGAGATATTCTCTATTGTCGGGAAGGGGAACTAGGGAAGGGCTTGTGCATTTAAAAGCCCTCTTTTAAAATAGGATATTAATTTACAAAAATGTTTCATGTGTACTAAAGCCTTTAGGTTTACTAAGAGTTTGTGCAGCATGAAGGGGAAGTCTGCAAATTGATGGAGACACTAGCAATATGTGTAAATCTCATTTTTAAAAGATTTTATCTATTTATTTATTTGAGAGAGAGAGTGAGAGAGAGCATGAGAGGGAAGAAGATCAGAGGGAGAAGCAGACTCCCTGCAGAGCCAGGAGCCAATGTGGGACTCGACCCCGGGACTCCGGGATCATGACCTGAGCTGAAGGCAGTCGTTAAACCAGCTGAGCTACCCAGGTGCCCTAAATCTCGTGTTTTAAAAGGATGAGAGGCATGAGTATGTATGTGTCCTTTTCTTGATTTGCAATGACAGTGGATGTGTGGTCTCACTTTCTCATCTAATTAACTGAGCGTACAAAGGCTAATAAACAAAGATGCTAGAATCCAAAGTAAGGCAAAGTGAGGACACAGATGCTAGGCTAGTTGCACAACAACAACTGATACCACAAAATGGTGGATGCTTTTTAACAGCTGGGCTAACTGCCACCCAGATTCATTCAGGACAATAACAGGAGATGATTGAGGACATCCCTGGACCAATACCTATTATCATAACTCTTCAGTGAACCAAGATCAGTGACTATGTCTTGTATCATATATCTTCATTTTGGTTATGGGTTGAATTGTTCCCTCCCCCTCAAAGAAAAAAAAAAAAGATATGTTAAAGTCTTAACCTCTAGTACCTTGGAATGTGATCTTGTTTGGAAACAGGGTTTTTGCAGATTGATTAGTTATGATGAAATCACACTGGAGTAGACTGGGTTCCTAATTCATATAGCCAGTGTTCTTATGTGGAGACAAGACAGGGAGAAGACATGAGAAGACAAACACAGAGACTGGAGTGATGCAGCCACAAGCCAAGAGACGCTTGGTGGTGCCAGACACTGGAAGAAATAAGAAAGGAGGCTTCAGACAGAGCATGACTCAGTTGTCACCTTGATTTCAAACTCCCTTCCTCCAGAACTGTGAAACCATAGGTTTATATTGTTTTAAGCCACCCAGTTTGTTGTACTTTTTGGGACACCCATTGGAAACTAATACACCACTAATAATCCCCAAATGCAGATACACTAGAATATGAAAATTAATCTCTCAATTAAATTCAGCAACTTCATTATAATGACTGAATATCTTGGTCTCAATATCTGTTAAATATTTTTATTAAAATTTTTAAAAAATGTCTCCCCTAAGGACCACATAATCTTCTGTCTTATGGATGCAGTCATTTATTTTATTATTTCTCTGTGAGGTATTTAATTTATTTTGTTTTCATCCTCTTTTCCTTCTCTTCTAAATAGAGTTATCAAAAGCACCTGGTATGGAGGTATTTGTCTACTTCTTTGACTCTTATTTTAGGATATATATATAGAAATAGAGTTACTAGATCAAAAGGCACAATCTTTTTGGTATTCTTAATACATGTAATCAAACTGCTTCCCATAAATATTGTAGCAATTTATTACTCGCACAGGACACTAAAAAAGAAAAAGAAAAGAAAAGAAAGATCCCTTTTCAGAGCTATATTCCAGCACTCAGATTTTTCACTGAAAATTATTCTCTGCTAATTTGGCTAGTAAGGGATTTATTATTTCAGTTTTCATTATCTTGAATACTGCAGTAGAACTCCCCCCCCATGATGATTAACTCTTGTACTGCTATGACACTTTCTACTATTGTTTTTCATTCTTTTTTTAAAAATAGGGCCTTTGTGTGAAATCTATTTCTTCTTTGTATATGGAATATATTAATATTTTTCAGTGTCCTCATTTGTAACATGGCGGTAAGAATAAGTATTCTCTAAAATTGCAGTAAGAACTAGATATGATGAATTCACCAAGTACCAGGCACCTAATAGGCTCCTAAAAATAGAGATAATTTATCATAACTTTATATGAAGGTAAAATGAAATGACCTGCACATACTCTCCCTTGCTCTCCCAGGCTTAGTAGCATGGTTACTTTGAATTTTCGAGTAAATTTAATTCCCCTTTGTGTAATGACCTTGGTCATTTTCTATTTCAGCCTCTGTAGTCTTTGTTAAGGTTGAACCAAGGTGGAGAAATAAGCTGGTCTGAGGACTCACTGTGGGGAGAAGCACAGAATCATGGAATGCATGTATGAAATATGGTCGAGGGCTCTGCACTCAGGCCATCTGTGTTCCGATCCTGATTTTGTATGTTGGTAAGAGGGTGTCTTTGGACAAGTAAATTAATCATTTTATGTCTCAGTTTCCTCTTCTGAAAATGGAGATTAATAATTAAACTATCTCAGACTACTATGAAGGTTAAATAAGCTCTCTTAGCTGTGGATTTCCGCACACCACCTTACCCCAAATCCAGCTACTTGAAATAATAGTGAACACTTATTATCCCATATAGTTTCTATGGGTCAGGAATTCAGGGGTGATTTAGCTGGGTGCTTCCAGTTCGAGGTCTCGCAGGGAGTTATGGTCCACATGTCATCTGAGGTAGTAGTCTTGTAGGCTTGACTAAGGCTAGAGGATCTGATTCCAGAATGATCATTCATGTGGCTGACAAGTCATTGCTAGCCCCTGGCAGGAGGTCTGAGTTCCTCCCCACATGAATCTCTTTCCAAGGTGGCTTGAGTGTCCTAAGAACATGGCAGCTGGTTCCAAATGATCCCAAAAAAGAAAGCAAGGAGGAAGCTATAATGCCCTTTTGGCTAAATACTGAAAGTCTCTTACTGTCACTTCTGCCATTCTCTGATGTAACCTACACTCAAGGGAAAGATATTCAGTCCCCACCTTTGGAAAAGAAGAGGAACAAAGAATTTGTGGACTTATTTTAAAACAACCACATGCCTTAATGCATGTTCTACATGTAGCCGGGATAGCAAACAGGAAGAACTCCAAAGATATTAGCCACTGTATCATCATAATCATCATTGTTATCCATAGCACTGCCATTAAGGAGCTGCAAACTGTTTTATAGTGGTGACTTTTGAGTGTATCTGAGGCACGGTGGAAAATGAGTCTGTAAGATACACAGGAGATAGATCAAAAAGGGCTGAGTAGGTCATAATACAGCACTTGCATTTTTTTCAGTCAGTCTTGGTTTTCAAACTGGGCTACTCCCAGGACACACAGGATAGGCACAAGGGACAAGTGCTACTTAAAGCAATAGGATAAACACATCATATCTACTGAAGTGCTATTTTATTTGAAGGAAAAAAAAGTAACACTAAAAAGAAATGAGCTACCAAGCCATGAAAAGACACAGAGGTAACTTAAATGCATATTACTAATAATATTACATATTATTACATAGTAATACTATATATTACTTTTGAGACTAGAAAAAGCCAATCCCAAAAGGCTCCATACTGCTCGATTCCAACTAGATGACATTCTGGAAAAGGAAAAACTACAGAGACAATAAAGAGATCAGTAGTTGCCAGGGGTTAGGAAGGAGAGAGGGATGAATAGCAGAGCACAGAAGATTTTTAGGGCAGTGAAACCATTCTGTATGATACTCTAATGGTGGGTGTAGGTCATGACATATTTGTCAAAACCTACAGAATGTATATCACCAGGAGTGAGCCCTCGTGGGAACTATGGACTCTGGGTGATAATGGCGTGTCTCTCTACCTTCTGTTCAATTTTGCTGTGAATCTAAAACAGCTCTAAAAATAACGTCTGCTTGGGAAAAAAAATTAGATGTATTGGAAAATAGATTGCAAAGTTGCTTCAATATTTTAAAATGGAACATCAGGCAAGTGGAATATTGGCCTTCTGATAGACTACTTTGGATTATAACCCCGATCCTGAGTAAATAATTTACTTTTCTTTCCATTTGGGGTACCTTAAGGGAGAAATTAAATCACTCTGTAAGCTGATGAGGAATCACTAAAGGATCTTAGGCAGGTTAAGAACTTGGCTTTTTCAAAATGTACCTCCGTCAAGAATATTGAAGAAATGTTTAATAAAAGAAAGGTGGTAAGTGTTTGTGTTAATCCAACAGATATTAAAGGTGTTACAAGGCCTTAATAATTAAGCATTTAAAAACCTAGGACTAGAATAATGAAACAAACCATTTATAAGAGTAATTGTTCCAGAAATAGATGCTGGTATATGCCTAAAACCCCAATATATAACTAAGAAGGCATTGCCAATGAATGGGGGAAGGTGTGGATTCAGTGCATGTCAGGAGAAAATGAACTCTTTGGGAAAAAATTTAAGCCCTACCCTCATTTTGCATTATATGCTAAAATAAATTCCAGACAGGTGGGATAAATGTAAAAATGAAATCATTAGAGACTTGAAGGAAATTAGATGCATATTTATTTGCTGTATGGATGGAAAGGGATTTCTAAATAGAAAAGCATTAGGGCTCTCTAGGGAAAATAAATGAATGGATGTATCTAAGCAAGTATTAAACCTCTGTATAACACAATAAAATTTCTAAAACAAACCTCAAATACTGATGGGTAACATTTGTTATATACCAGCCATGTGCCGAACCCCATGCTTGGAGCTTCTTCTAAATTACTTATCATTAAAATCCTCACAAAAAAACACCATTCCCCAGTATTATTACCTGCACTTAACAAGTGAGGAAAGCCAGAGTACAAGGAGTGATAGCAGTAGTTTGCAATTCTGGGTGCACACTGGACTCTATAGAAGGCTTCACAAAACCCCACACCTAGCCCCCATCCAAGTACAGTTTAATTAGCATCTCTGAGAGTGGCGAGTGGGCATCCAATGCTTTGCCCAAAGTTACACAGCAGGGACAGAGCCAAGGTCTTCTTCCTCTTAAATATCTGGGCTTTTTTCTATACCAAAAGGATTTCTTTAAAATATAAACAGCTGCCTAGTTCTCAAAAATTGTAAAACCTAAACAAAGACTTAAAACAGAAGAAATTTTAGATATAAACACATATTTTTTGACCCATCTGCAACATGGACTTCCTAATTGTGTTTTGCAGTATAAGAAAGAAAGAAAGAAAGAAAGAAAGAAAGAAAGAAAGAAAGAAAGAAAGAAAGAGAGAGAAAGAAAGAAAGAGAGAAAGAAAGAGAGAGAAAGAGAAAAAAGCAAACAAAACCAAAACAAAATAACCAAAGGGCTGGAATGGAAGATCTTCTGAGAACTCCTTCAAAGCTGTGGGCCACAGGAAAGAATACAAAGTGTAGAAAATGACTGCGGGAAGGATAGCATTTTGATGGTCTAATAACTTTGAAACAATTGGCAATGTAGGCACAACATGTTGGATGTCTGCATGAATCCACTTTGGTTTATTATTGCCATTGTACCTTCTCCATCAAACAATACATAGCAATGTGCATGAGCAACTTTATTGCATCATTTTTAAGAGCACAGATTTTGAAAACAAATTACCTAATTTAGTTCCCAAATATACTCTCTATAGCTCTACAATATTACTTTTATTAACTACTCCATGACTCAGTTTCCCCAACTGCAAAATAAGAATAATTTGGCATCATCTTTTTGTTTTGTTTTTGTTTTGTTTTTGAGGGAGAAGCAGGCTCCCTGTTGAGTAGAGAACCTGATGTGGGGCTCGATCCCAGAACCCTGAGACCATGACCTGAGCCAAAGGCAGAGGCTTAACCCACTGAGCCACCCAGGCACCCCTTTAGTATCATCTTAATGCTGCATAACAAATAACCTGAAATACTAATAGCTTAGGATCTTTTATGGTTTTTCTGCAGGAGCAGCTTGGATTGGTGTTTCCAGCACAGGGTTTCTTTAATTGAGGGCTGCAGTCACATGATGGCTCAATTAGGACGAGAGGACCCATTTCCAAGGTGCTTTTCTCACATGAATGACAAAATGGTGCTTACTATTAGCAGAAATCTTTGGTTTCTGTCCCCAGAGTCTTCTCTGCCTGACTGCTTGGGAGTCCACCATGGCATACCATCTGATTTTCTCCAAAGCAAGCAACCCAAGAGACCAAGGTGGAACTTGTAACGCATTCTATAGCTTAGCCTTAAGGTCATATGTCATCACTCCCACAGTATTTCATTGGTCACACAGATCAACCCTGATTCAATGTGGGGAGAGACTACACCCTTGACCAATAAGCAAAGATCACTTGGGGTCATTTTGAAGGTAGCTACTGTAAGTAACTAGTTTTATAGGCTTGTTGCCATTGTAAGCAGCTAATTTATAGGCTTTATATATTATCTGTTAGATTATATATAACCACTTAGAATACAGGTTAGACCAATTACTTAGAATACACTTAGACCAGGGCA
>ML108225.1:0-33707 GCA_003697995.1 Taxidea taxus jeffersonii | reverse complement strand
TATATATATATATATATATATATATAGTGTGTGTGTGTGTCTATATCTATCTTACATTTAGAACAAAGCTTAGACAGTAGTATTATATAACTAAATCAGAAATTCTGAGGATAAGTCTAGGCATTAGTATTCATAATTCAAAAATCACCTCAAGTGATTCTAATATGCAACCAGTTTTGAGTATCCTGACTATATCCCCATACTTAGCTTCATTATGATAATCAACCCTGAAGCCCTAGTAAAGAGGTTTTCTACCTTGGCTGCCTAGTGGAATCATCTGGAGATACCACCAATCCAAGGTAACAAATCGAGATACCCAGACTACATAGTGGTCCAATATGTTAGTGGTCCAATTATGTTAGAATCTCTGGAGCATGGGACTCAAGCATCAATATTTTTAAAAGCTTCCTAGGCCATTCCAGTGCATTCCAGTTAGAGTCCCTCTGTTCCCATTATTTAACTTAGATGATTATATTCAAATCTCCCATTTTACTCTGTGAGCTGAACTCTAACTCAGCATTTAAATCCTGGAGACTTAATTTCACTTGTTGAAAACAAAGGGAAGACCTTTGACTCACCCTAATGTGCTGGGAATGCTGAAGATGGGTGGGAATGTGCAGCATGGCGCCAGTTGCTCTCTGTCTGCGCTCCGTGTGTCTGGAGGATCTGAGCCTCTAGCATGTCAGCCAGGATCCTTTGGCCAGAAATTGCCTTCATGCAAGAGTAGAAACCTTCTAGGCATGTGATTGCCGGGCCAGGAAAATGTCACCCATTGCCAGAGAAAAACCAGCCTTCCACGAAATTAGAGTGAATGGCACATGAAACCAATTTAGCCCAAGTGGTTGGAGAGGCATCAGAAGCATTGTGACATGGCCATTCTGGAAACGGTGCCTAAAAGATGCACCTGGTAATGTTTATAGGCACTGTTCAGGCACAGAACATGCCTCCAATTCAAGAACATGGAGCTGCCTATTTGCTGTTCTATGAGTTTGCTTTTGTAAATGAGCATTAGCATGGCATAGAAAACAATCAATTATGATATGGGGAACACAAACAAGAAAGCAAATGGCAGCTGTAGTTGGGCAAGAAGGATACTAGGTGAATGGCAATTTCTAGTGAATGATACCATCAAACCAGACACAGAAAACTTGTGTTCTGGAAAAGTCAACCCTTTTTGCAAATATTTGGGATTGAAGGAAGCTCTTAACAAACTGTGCTCATAGCTTTCTCCCCACATTTAAACCTATGTTTGTTTTAAGTAAAGCTTAATCCATGTGTTTTTGATTCCGTTACACATAACTCATCAGTCTTCATTTTGGAAAAAAAAAAGGCATTTTAATGTCCAAGATGCCTTTGTATTTTAGCCTTTTAAAGCATTTTCCTTCTTTGAAAGGGGGCTCTAAGAGCATGTTTGCCAAGTTTAGAGCCCACTCAACTTTTGTGAATGCAGAATTTTGCCACTGTTCAGGATGTGAATTTCTCCACATTTGCCAAAAATGTGACTTCCTGTTTGCTTTTAATATCCAAATCCCCTTTTTAAGTTGAGCTTGAGACTCTCAATGAGGTCTTAATATAGTGGATTTGTCCATGCATAGATTCTTTTTCTCTCCCTAGTGTGGAGTTGATTGATGCAACAGTCTTTCTGACCCTTGAGAACAATTTTTATTTGTGTTGCCTATTAATATAAGAAAAAATATTTTGAACTTTTGATAGCACGTTTTATCAAGAATCTCAAAGCTGGTTTGCAAACATGAGCACAGAGCTACAGCAGCATCAGTCTCCAAATAGTCCATGATGAGTGCAGTCTTGATTCAGAAGAATAAGGAAGTGGGAAGTAAGATTGTAAAAGAAGAGTGTATGGATATAAAGGAAACCAAATGGGCATTTGGACCCCAATAACTATTTTTTCATCTGTCTGCTAAGAAAACTAGTTGGGGGGGCACCTAGGTGCCTCAGTGGTTAAGCGTCTACCTTCAGCTCAGGCCATGAGTCCTGGGATCATGCCCCACATTGGGCTCCCTGCTTAGTGAGAAACCTGCTTCTCCCTTTCCCATTCCTCCTGCTTGTGTTCCCTTTCTCACTGTGTCTTCTCTCTGTCAACTAAACAAATAAATAAATAAAATCTAAAAAAAAAAAACCTAATTAGGTATTCCTATTTTTAGAAACCACTGAGTATTTACCCAAAGAAAATGAAAACACCAACTTGAAAAGACATATGCACAGTTATATTTATTGTAGTGTTATCTACAATAGCCAAGATATAAGAGCAACCCATATGTCCATTAATGGATGAATGGATAAAGAAGATGTGGCATGTATGTGTGTAGATATATATACATACATGTATATGTATAATGGAATATTACTCAGCCACAAAAAAGAATGAAATCTTGCCATTTATGACAACATAGATAGACCTAGAAGGTATTATGCCAAGTGAAACAAGTCAGAGGAAGACAAATACCTATGATTTCATTTATATGTGCAATCCAAGAAATAAAACAAATGAATAAACACAAACACCAGACTCTTAAATACAGGGAACAAACTGGTGGTTGCCAGGGTGGATGGGAGTGGAGGAATGAGTAAAATAGGTAAAAGGGATTAAGTGATACAAACTTCCAGTGACAAAGTAAATAAGCTACTGAATGAAAAGTACAGCATAAAGAATATAATCAATTATATTGTAATAACTCTGTATGGTGGCAGATAGTGACTACATTAGTGGTGAGCATTGAGTAATGTATAGAACTGTGGAATCACTATGTTGTACACCTGAAAGTAATATAACATTCTATGTCAATTATATTTTAATAAGAAGGAAAGAAAGAGGGTGCCTGGGTGGCTCAGTGGGTTAAGCCTCTGCCTTCAGCTCAGGTCATGATCTCAGGGTCCTGGGATTGAGACCCACATCGGGCTCTGCTTGCCAGGGAGCCTGCTTCCTCCTCCCTCTCTCTGCCTGCCTCTCTGCCTACTTGTGATTCCTCTCTGTCAAATAAATAAATAAAATCCTAAAAAAAAAAAAAGAAGGAAAGAAAGAAAGAGAGAGGAAGGGAAGGAGGGAGAGAAAGGAAGGAAGGAAGAAGGAAAAGAAAAAAAAAAGAAAGGTAGATATCTCTGTTTCACATCCTCTGTTTCTTACAAGGAGAGGAAAAGAGAATTGACCAAAGTTGGGTTGAAATAATGCAAATCAACTAATAAAGACTAAATGAATGAATGTTAGTCAGCTATTCAGATATATTTATATCTGTATAATACTGTATGCTTTGTTATTTGGAATATCTTCTCACTCTCCTTCTGAACCCCCAACCCCCTGCCCTGCTCATGCTTTCTCATGTGCTCTCTCTCTCTTTCTAATTAATTAATTATTTATTTAAAAATGAATTGAATAATGCAGTGTGGAAGTACATACCTTAATAATTACTTTTGACAGTTTGAGTTTATTTTCTGTAAGAAGGTCACATCTACTATACCTTACTAATATAACCAATTGGATCAAAGCATTTGTTATTATAATAATCAATTTTTAAGTGAATATTATGAAGGCCATTCTTCAAAATGGTTATATATTTGCTATGTAAGCACATTTTCTTATTTTATTTTATTTTATTATATTTGACTGTGCAGACATTTTATCTCAGGGCTGGACTTTTAAAATGCCAATGATTGGGACACCTGGGTGGCTCAATCCGTTAAGCAGCTGCCTTTGGCTCAGGTCATGATCCCAGGGTCCTGGGATGGATTACATCAGGCCCCTTGTTTAGTGGGAGCCTGCTTCTCTCTCTGCCTGTTGCTCCCCAGCTTGTATACATTCTCTCACTCTCTCTGACAGATAAATAAATAAAATCTTTTTAAAAGTGTCAATGATTAATGTAAACTGCAATTGCCTCTTGAAGATTATACAACTTTTTTATTAATCAGAAAGAAAAATCAGACATTTTTAAGGGAAGATTTGAATTTGTTTTCTTTGGGTAGTTAGCCTTAATCCAGTTTGTCTCTCAGTGCCCCCCCCCCTTTTTAAGTAGGTCTATCATTACTTCTCAGAAAAAGAAATATGAGATGATTCAAGGGTGAATGCTTGAAGAGGACATTTGGACTCCATAGTTATAAAAACTATTATTCCTTGGTTTCTAGGGAAAATAGCAGAGCAGTAAACATGAGTATCTATCTCCCCACCTAGACAAATACTGTCTGATGTAACTACTTTGGAACTCTGGAGTCTTGCAACTTTCAGGGGAAGACTTGGATGGTAAATTACTATCAATTTCAGCTCTTGGCACAGTAGCCTCTACCCCTCCCCCACCTCCAGCTCTGTTAGGCAGCTGTGCATGTGTTCCAGGAGCAGCTAACATGCAGCTTGTAGGAGCTGGGGTGGGTATACTAAACAGGTTCTCCAGAAAATCAGAACCAATAGGACATTATCATCAAACTTTCAAAAGACAAAGACCAGGAGAGAAACTTGACTACAGGAAAAGAAAGGTGACTCACTACCTATAAGTGATCCTTAGTAAGTTTGTCAGCAGATTTCTCAACAGAAACTTTGTTGAAGACCAGAAGAAAGTGAGCAGATATATTCAAAGTGCTAAAAGGAAAAACAAACAAAAACAAAACAAAACAAAAAAAACCTGTCAACCAAGAATTCTGTATCTGATAAAACTGCCCTTCAAAAATGAGGGAGAATTAATACATTCCCAGGTAACCAAATGCTGGGGGAGTTTGTTATCACTGGACCAGCCCTGCAAGGAATGCTTGAGTGAATCCTGCAAGTTACAGTGAAAGTAACTCAGAGCTATATGAAAAAATAAAGTCAATACACAATACTCACTGAAAGTCAGTACACCAGCAATTATAAAAGCTCACAATATTGCAACAATAATTTATAACTCCTCTTTTTGTTTCCACATGATTTAAGAGACTAATACATTTTAAAAATTACTAGTTTGAAAGTTATTATTTTGTTGCTTTGGTTTGTAACTATACATTTTGTCTTCTACATAATTTAAGAAATTATGCATTTAAAAGAATTATTAATTTATGTTTTGGGGTACTCAATGTGTAAAGATGTAATTTTGTGGCATTGACAACTAAAAGAGAGGGTGGAGTTATAATAGAGCAGAATTTTTGCTGTTTATTGAAATTAAACTGATATAAATTCAAACCAGAGTGTAAGTAACTTTAGATTGCCCATGTAACCACAAATAAAATCACTATAAAGTATACACAAAAGAAAATAAAAAGGGAATTTAAATATTTTGCTATTAAAAAATAAACACAAAAGAAGATAGTAATGCAGGACATGAGAGATGAAAAAGCTGTAAGATGTGGAAAACAAATAGTAAAATGACAGAAATGAGCCTGTTGTTATCAGTAATTACATTAAATGCAAGTGAATTAAATTCTCCAAACAAAAGACAGAGATTGGCAGAATGGATAAATAAACCAGGCATGAAAAGACAAATACTGAATGATTCCACTTTTGTGAGGTAATTAGTCGAGTCATAGAGATAGAGAGTAGAATGATGGTTGCCAGAGGTTGGGGAGAGGGGATTGAGTAAGGAGTTATCGTTTAAGGGTATAGAGTTTCAGTTTTACAGGATAAGAAAAGTTCTGGAGATGGATGGTGATGATGATGGTAGAAAATTAAGAATGCTTTTAATACCACTGGACTGTATACTTAACAATGGTTAAGATGGTAAATTTTATGCTATGTATATTTTCCCCAATCAAAAGAGGAAATACAAAAGAACCATTATTTCTAAATAATCTGTTGCCATTTAAATTCTACATTTCTGGGCAAGACCAGGAAAGTACATGCATCTGGCTTAAAACACTGAATAGTGAAAAATGTCATCTGAGATGTGCTTGGTTTCTCTGGGCCTTTACTGATACTACCTACTGCTGTCACTTATGGTGTCAGCTGTATCTTAACTGAAAGCCATTATGTAATCATACCTGCCAGCAGTACATTAGGATCTGCTTGTTGGAGTGGGGCATCATGTTCTTATACCCAGATTCTCAGATGTAGAAGGATTTCAGCATGTACATCCCAAAAGAAAAAAAAAAATCAGAAAAAGAAAAGCAATGTGTTAAATTTCAGGTTTGGTTTGCACCCACTCAAGTAATCAACAAATACTTATTCAACATACACCAAGTGCTAAGGGCTTATTGGTGGGAAAAGTTTCATTCCCAAAAGAATGAAGTGATTTACTTAGTTTTTCCTTAATCAAATAAGTATTGGAGGAATATTGCACCACATCGAAGTCCCAACAATAATTTTGGCTAAGTCTAGAAAATTTCAATTGCTCTATTTCCTTGTAGAAATGACATATAAAATCATCATATAATAGGAGACGTGTTGCCAAGTGCTCTCATGAATTATAAGTTAAAGTGAAATCCATGTTTTAAACCAAGCCAGTAGTATTTTGAACTTATTGTGGTCCCAAAGCAATTCAACTTCTAGCTTTATTCAGTGAATTTATGTGGGTCATTTAACACCACTGAGCCTTCACTGGAAGAAAAACGCTGATAATTCCCACCCTTCTGTGGCAGGCAGTGTTGACTTAACATTCTCATCCTCTTTTCCCCTTGCCTGCCTCTTCTCTAGTCTTTGAAAGTTAAATATTAATTTTCCATCAAATCTTGTAGCTAGGGATGGCTGTGTCATGAAACAAGCAAATATAAGTAGAGAGGTAAGTACCCAATGAGATATAAGTAGATGCTTCTTGAGGTAGAGTGGAAAATTCTGGAAAACATTTACTTTCCAGATAGAACAGCACAGACTCAGCTGGGGCCACTTCTCATCCTAATTTTTTCCCCTCTTCTTTGAATGAAGCTGTGATATCTAAAATGAGACAATCATGCTGTGATGATGAGGTGACCAGCAGAGGACAAAATCCAATGTGCTTAAAGGTAGCCATGAAAAATAGAGTGTGAACCCTGGAAGAAATACTGAGCCACTGAATTGACTTCAGCAAGAGGTAACTTCCCAATTTCCTGTTTTGTAAGGAAAATACCATGTACTCTCAATTTATTTAGACCTTTGTTAGTCAGAGATTGTTTTTCTTGCAGCCAAATGCATTACTATGTGGTGACTTTTTCTACCCAAGCAATTGTAAGGATTTCACATAGAAATGATATCAAATGATTGTTTTACATTATTGATTTCATATTCTCATTTTACATATGAATAAACTGGGACTCAAAATGGTAAGTGACAGAGTCCCACTAACCTGGGTCCTCAAGCTGACTTCCTCTTCCTCCTCTTCCTCCTCTTCCTCCTCCTCTTCCTCCCCCTTCCCTTCCTTCTTCTTCTGTTTCTTCTTCTACTCCTCCTCCCCCCTACCCCTCCCCCCCTTCTTCTTCCTCCTCCTGCTTTTCCTCTTCTTCTTCTCCTCCTCCTTCTCTTCCTCCTCCTCCATCTCCTTCTCCTCCCCTTCTCCTCCTACTTCTTCTTCTTCTGGACTAGAAAAAAGCCTTTATTGTAACTAGAACAAGATAAACAAAACACTCATATTGGCCAACACTCAAGATTGGGGAAGAGCCTCATTAACAGAAACCCACTCCCCATCCCCAACTTTTATTCTATTCCTTTCCCTTTGTGTTTCCATCCCCAACTTGTGTACTTTAAGAACAAGACTGAGACTGAAGGTACCTCACCATTTTATGGGTCAGAAAGCTAAAAAACTTACCTAATTATTAATATTTTGAAGAGTTTGAAAATTCTAATTGTTCTAATATATTGCCCAGGTTTTTCAACTCAGATATAATTAGTATTTATATATTAAAAAGCATGGGTTGTTATAATGATCTATTTAGTTTTTGAACTAACCAGTGAGTGATCTCTAACTGCATGTCTTAAGATCATGCTATGCCTTACATCCCTTTGAAGCATGCAGAGTGTATAAAAGCATTTTGTAAATAGTGAATTTCTTATAACACCTCTAAACATTGGTCTAGTCCTTTAACATATTCAATGTGTTTTCAAATATTTCATCAACTTTGATTCTCAGAGCAGCCCAGTGAGACAAATATTACTAATATCCCTGGGTTGCATCATTAGTGTCAATATTTCCCTTCACTCCTTTCATGACCTCTATTGTTGCTCAGCTCAGCAATTCTGCCATCACAATGAACAATTCCCAGTTACTGTCCTTTTTTTCCCTATGGGTTCAAGCTCTTTCTTTGCTTCATGTTCCTGCCTTGGTCTCTCTCTACACATCCCTTGTAAAATTCTATTTTAATTCAGCAGGGCACTAAACCATAACATCAGCACAGACTTCAGCTTGGCTGAGGCCAACGAGCTCTGAAAATCTCACTAAAGATGCTGTCTACATTGCCAAATTCACTTATTTTTCTTAAAAAATGCTAATAATATTAGGCATGAAATGTGACTACAGCCGGTCCTGGCCAGGGATGACTTTTACAAAGGTGGTGCCTTCAGTTTTGAAGGATCTTCAGCCCAGTTTTTCCCTACTAAGCATGTATATGTACAGGAGCTTCTTTGCCTCATTTGAGCTAAACCAGCAATGTCTGCCTCCTGAACATACCCCACCTACCCCAACACAGTTGGTGACTATAAAGTGACCAAATGAAAAAGCAAACACCAGTTTGTTGAGACCAGTTCTATGAATAAAATAAGGCAGTCCAGTGCATATAGGAAGCTAAGAAGTTACTCTACCTAATATCTCTCTTATGAAGTCTTTGCTACTCCAGGCATGGCCTCTGGACCAGCATCATTAGCATTACCTGGGAGTTGGTTAAACTGCAGGCCCTACCACAGACCTACTGAATGAAAATCTAAATGTTAACAAGAGCTTCTGGGGTTGTGTGGGTATGCTGAAGTTTCATAAGAGTACTGTGAAGAGCCACCTATCACAGAGGTGCACCTGTAATGGATGACCACAAACCAGGTTTTGCTAGAGTTCGCATTTTTGCCATCTCTCTCTCTCTCTCTCTCAGTATTTTTTTAAAGATTTTATTTATTTATTTATTTGACAGAGAGAGAGAGCACAAGTAGGCAGAGAGACAGGTGGGGGAGGGGAGAGGAAGCAGGCTCCCTGCTGAGCAGAGAGCCTGATACAGGGCTTGATCCTAGGACCCTGAGATCACAACCTGAGCCAAAGGCAGAGGCTTAACCCACTGAGCCACCCAGGTGACCCTCTCTCAGTATTTTTAAAATTTGAATCTCCCTGATGGCTAGTGATGATGAACATTTTTTCATGTGTCTGATAGCCGTTTGTATGTCTTCATTGGAGAATTGCCTGTTCATGTCTTCTGCCCATTTTTGAACATGATTATCTGTTTTGTGTGTGCTGGGTTTGAGAAGTTCTTTATAGATCCTGGATATCAGCCTTTTGTCTGTACTGTCATTTGCAAAAATATTCTCCCATTCCGTGGATTGCCTCTTTGTTTTGTTGATTGTTTCCTTTGCTGTGCAGAAGCTTTTGATCTTGATGAAGTGCCAAAAGTTCATTTTCACTTTTGTCTCCTTTGCCTTTGGAGACATATCTTGAATTTCCGTGCTCTTGGATTGGAAGAATAAACATTGTTAAAATGTCTACACTGCCTAGAGCAATCTATACTTTTAATGCCATTCTGATCAAAATTCCACCGGTATTTTTCAAAGAGCTGGAGCAAATAATCCTAAAATTTGTATGGAACCAGAAGAGACCCTGAATTGCTAAGGAAGTGTTGAAAAAGAAGAACAAAACTGACAGCATCACGTTGCCTGATTTCAAGCTTTACTACAAAGCTGTGATCACCAAGACAGCATGGTACTGGCATAAAAATAGACACATAGACCAGTGGAACAGAGTAGAGAGCCCAGATATGGACCCTCAACTCTATGGTCAAATAATCTTCGACAAAGTAGGAAAAAATATACAAAGGAAAAAGACAGCCTCTTCAATAAATGGTGCTGGGAAAATTGGACAGCTATATGTGGAAGAATAAAACTCAACCATTCTCTTACACCATACACAAAGATAAACTCGAAATGGATTAAAGACTTCAATGTGAGACACGAATACATCAGAATCAGAGAGGAGAATGTAGGCAGTAATCTCTTCGATATCTGCCATGTCTTTTATATCTTGCTTTTGGTGCCTGAAGAATTATAGCGACCAAAAATGCACATTCCTTGCCCCATTTTATTTTACTACTCCAAAGTACAAGTTGGTCTACTAATATGGCTTGATATTGAGTGCGTTCAAATGTGTCCACATGGAGCACCAATGGACATCTCACTATCCTATGTTTTCTCTGGTCAGATTTGGACTGAAATTCATACCAAATTCCTGAGATCTTATTGATCCTCAAGTTCCACTCCAACTTATAAAGTCAGCTGAATAGAATATGTGAAAGCATGCAGTGCATATAATAGAGAGGTGTGCCCAAAAAAATGATGTCATTTTTTGCTTCATGAATTTTGTGATATTGTTGTTTGTATTTGGGGATCCACATTTAGAGGATGCTGATGGGGATGGAGGGAGAAATATGGACTGTGGCAAATTTGTTTAATAATTCTTTAAATAGTTATGCACAAATCTTCTCCTAGATTCCCACATTGGCCCCATGATAAGCATATGAAGATGAACAAGACCCAAGATGAACTCTCCCAAGAAGATGAACTCTCCCGAAGTTGCAGCTGGTCACATGGAGGCAGAGTCCTGCATGGCAGGACTCCAATGGCACTAGTTACATTCCAGTCTATGTGGAAGCTGCTGTCAGGAGCTGGGCCTGCAGCCACCTAAGGGGTGGGTGACCATCCGTGCATAGTGAATAAGGCAGAAATGTACCAGAAAGCTCAGAGAGCACAGTGAATGGAGTAGCTAATGCCTATGGAGTGAAGTGTGAGTGAAGTGTAGATGTGTGCGTGTGTGTGTGTGTGTGTGTGTGTGCAAACAGTGTGAGTGTGTGATGGATCTGTGTAAGGTGTATATGTGTGAGTGTGACTGGCATGTGGGAGTGGGTGAGGTGGTGTATATGTGTATGTGAGTGTGTGAGGCATGTGCACAACTCGTGTGTGTGTGTGTGTGTGTTGGAGGAAGAGATAGGAAGTCTGGCTATAGACAAAGCTTCTGGAGGTAAATCAGATTCATTCAGGTGATACCTGAGCTATCTGTGAATTCAAATCCAATAAGGCTTTCTTACCATCCTCCATTGAAATGACACTTGCTGAATTCTCCCTGTCTTTACCACCACCAGACATAATGATCATGCCCTAGTCTTCACCGCATTCACTCCCACTGACTTTCCATCTTAATAAATGATACCTGCTTCACATAGATGCTCAGAGTGTAAACCTAGGTATTATTCTAGACTTTCTCTCAGGTTCCCTATTAGTCCTGCCTTAAAAATACACTAGAATCTGAACACTTCCCACAACACTTGTACCAAAGTTGGTACAGCTTTGGTGACAGCTGGAGGTGGCTGAGAGGAGGCTTTGGGCTTTGGGTCGCTGGGTGACTGTGGTTTCACTTAATGAGAGAAATAACATGGTTTAGAGGTAAAAATGATTCGTTTAGTCCTGGACATTTTGAATTTGAGGTGTCAATGGAGCATCTAGTTTGAGACGTCTGATAAGCAGCTGATACCATGTGCCTGGAGCAAAGAGTAGGAAATTCAAGATTTGGAGGATGGCACTTGGTGGTTGGAGTCATGGGGGAAAGTGGGATCATTCCATCGGCAGCCCAAGAGTGAGCAAAGAAAAAACAACCAACCAGTTCAGAGTCCTGAAGTACCAAGCCTCACTGCTGCTTCATGTGGCCACTCAATGGCCACATGAATGTCACTGCCAGAGCAATGAATGTAGATTGATCCTGAGTTAGGTGATGGTGGTAGCAGGTTATAGGGCCATTAGAATTACCTTGAATCCTCTGTATCCCAGACAATGCCCCATTTATGCTTCTACCTGCCTGACATGACAGCTGATGCTCTGCTCCTTTACATTGTGATATATAACAGAAGGATCACTCATCAACGTCATGGCAATGGCTGTCTCCTCAGGACCTACTCACCTCTGCAATCCCCACGCATGTGACTCCAGAGTCCACCACTCTACAGAAGCTGTTTTCTGAAGGCCTTTGGTCACATAGTCATAATACGTGTAATGTACTTTCCATGGTCATCTTTCCTTTGCTGTTTCTGACATTTGACACTGTTAATCACATCCCTTGCTCTGCAGCCCTGTCTTGTCTCTGAGAAGTTAATTATGGTCATTCTTTCTCCTCCCCTTATTCTAGATCTTTCCCTACGAGCTCTTTCCAAATTGTAGAACTTGGCCTTCCCTTGTTTAGTTTTATGCTTTCTCTTTGGGATCTCAGTCAAATATCCCACAGCTACACAATCTCCAAGTCTGTCACTCTACCTCTGACCACACTTCTCCCCTGATAACCCTGACATGCCTCACAAGCTTATGAGCTTTCTGTTTCTAACAGCCTTCTGAACAGTACCATTGGATGTCATACTTCATCACGACACCCACATATTCTGAAGCTGAACTCACCATCTTTACCCACAACACTGGCTCCTTTTCTTGATTTGCTTATTTTCATCCATGGGGAATGAAGGTGCTGAACTACAAAATTATCTTTTTTTTAAACATTTTATTCATTTATTTGAGAAAGAGAAGAGATAGAGAGAAAGGGGGAAAGAGAGAGAGAGAGAGAGAGAAAACCAGTAGGGGAAAAGGACAGAGGCAGAGGGATTCTCCTGGGGTCATGATCTGAGCTGAAGGCAGATGTTCAACTGCCTGAGCCACCCAGGCACAGGCACCCCATGAACTGTAAAGTTATCTTGAATATTTCGCTATCTCTCATCTATTTAACTAACCAGCCACTAAACCACATAAATTCTTCCTTTTTAGTGCCTTTTAGGTCCATCTCCCCCCTTTTCTGTCATTGCTATCACTTTGGCCCAGGCCTTTAATGGTCCGTGCTTAATCAGCTTGGGGTGGGAGGATGAGCACAGGCTCTGGAGCTGAGCCACTTATGTTGGACTTCCAGCTCTACTCTTTACTATGTCATGTTGGACAAGTCAGACCATCTCTGTGTGTCTCCATTCCTTATCTACCAAAAGGACATAATAATGGCATCCATTTTATGCATTTGTCAGAGGATTAAGTTAGCTGGTGTATATCACACACTTAAAATAATCCTGTCAGACTGTAATAATGCACTATGGTCAGCATTGGGCATTATTATTATTTTCATCAGTCTTTGCAAAGCTCACTAACTGTCTGGTCTTCCCAGTACATCATCACAATGTTCCTAAGATAGTTTTGTCATTCCTTCTTGCCAGGGGTCTATAGTGATTGATGTTTCCTTCCATTTATTTACAGGAAAACTGTTCTGCTTGTCTTTCAATATCCTCTATAACCTGGTGCCATCTTGGGTGACCACCTTATTTCTCACCACTCCTAAACATCAGCTGAACTTCATTCAGCTCTCATTTGAAACACAGTATGTGGAGAGATTTGGAGGAGTGAGGAGACAGAGAGAGAGAGAGAAGTACATCTTACTTTTTACCATCCTAGTTTAGCTTCCAATCTCGTTTCCAATCCCAGCTTGGTGTGACCTGGAACAAGAAATTTAAACTCTCTTTGCCTCAGTCTCTTTATCTGCAAAAGCTTGAGAGTAATAGTGTTATGAGTATGAAATGTAATGATATATGTTAACTGTTCAAGTCCTCCTTGGAATTATTCTACATATAAAGAAGATACATTATTTAAATGAAGTATCATAAATGAGATGTAAAAAAGGCAGTTGAAATGGGTGCACATGGAAAGTTTACAGAATACTTGAAAGTTACGCAGGTTTAAGGAATGTATGTGAGGAGTTGACCTACATCAGTCTAGTTCATTCCCTTCCTTTGGTGTAGTTAAAACTGCTACTTGCATATTCATCTTAACCCTCTCTGCCTTCCTATCTTTAAAAAAGAAATGTATTCCCAGTATAGTAAGTGTACAGTGTTATATTAGAATCAGGTGTACAATAGAGTGATTCAACATTTATGCCCATTTCTCAGTGCTCCTCATGAAGAATGTATCCTCCACCTGTTTCCCCTCGTGCCCCACTCCTATCTCCCCTCTGGGAATCTGCCTCCCATCTCAAATGTCTAACTCTGTTCCTTACCTTTGCAAGATGTCTCTTTTCGACTCGGAGTTGTCTTTCTTCCTTATATCTGCAACACATATTGTCTAGAATGTTAATTTGGGGTTTACTATGAAGGGCCCTGCATTGTTAGTTCAATTTTTCTGTTTGCATGTTTAATTTATCAAGCCAAACTATTTGTGATTCTTGAGCACAGAAACTATGTCTTCATATACCCTCAGCATGTAGTACAGACTTCTGCAAATAGCAGTGCTTCAAGTTTGTGTTTTTAATTAAAAGATTTTATTTATTTATTTGACACAGAGAGAGAGAGAGCGCACGTGTGCTCACAGGCAGGGGGATCAGCAGGCAGAGGGAGAGGGAGAAGAAGACTCCCCGCTGAGCAGGGAGCCCAATGAGGAACCCAGTCTTAGGATCATGGCCTAAGGATCCTAAACCTGGGATCATGACCCTGGTTTACTGACTGAGCCACCCAGGGGCCCCAGTTTGTGTTTTTAATTTAATGTGTTGTATAAAAAGAAACATTTGAAAGGAACATTTGCCATGCTGATTTGTCGTGTTATATGAATGCCATAGACTCGGGATGTCTCTCCTTTTCTGTAAAGGAAGTATTAACTACCCTCAGGCCTTTGAAGCCAATGGGGCAAAAGCTGCACTCACACCATTTCCAGCCCCATGCTCTTCTATGTAAGTTCGGTGTAGACTGATGTAGATTGTTTGCAAAATCTGGTTGTTCTATACAGTAATTGCAACTGCTATCTCTCTGGTGGGAGCATTTAAAGCAGGCTCTGAAGAAAATAAGATCCAGCAAGTCTTACAATAAATAATGCATTAAAGCATTTTTTAAACAATCCCTAGAAACAGCCAGCTCTTTCCTCATCTGGCAACTTTGATTTGGGTTTATACGAATTATATTAGTTTAAAATGAGACGTATTCATAGACCCTTAACTTGCCTCCTTATTTATTTCAAAGTGCAAACCACATAGATTTTGATGTATTATAAGTAATCCTATTATACTATTTAGGTGGTTGCCTGAGCTAACTCAGGCTTTCTGTCCAAATACATTATAAAAACAGCCCCTTCTTCAATAAAGGCTTAAATGCTGACATTGGTGCTGCAGGCCACAGTCCCAGTATAGCCCACTAGGGAGGGAAAGAGGCTGACACACTTTGGAGATTTATTCTGTAATGAGGTTCAACAGTCATTTTAAAGAGCATTCGAGGGAATTTGGATCTACAGATTAAGGAACTTTAGCAGAATTCCTGTTTCCTATGCCTTGTAACTTAGCCTGAGCAAGCACTAAATTTCTGGTCTAACCTCATGCGCTGACCCATGAGTTGAGGGCTTAGCATTTTACTTGCTATTTGGAGAAGTAACACGACTAGCATTGGTGGGTCAGTAACTCTATAAAAGTAGTACTCATCCTGGGGCACCCGCGTGGCTCAGTCGATTGAGCATCCGACTCTGGATTTCAGCTCAGCTCATGACCACAAGGTCATGAGATCAAGCCCCATGTTGGGCTCCTGCTCAGTGTGGAGTCTGCTTGAGATTCTCCCTCTGCCTCTTCCCTCATTCACGCACTCTCTAAACAAACAAACAAACAAACAGATAAAATCTTTTTTAAAGAATAGTGCTTATGCTAATTTATAGAGCAGTGTACTGAGCATTTTATATTACGCCATCTCATTCTACCATCATAGTGGTCCCTACAAGGAAGGTGGAAGACTGAAGTCAGGTAAGTGACCTAGTATTTAAGTGTCGGGGATATTATGATATTATTTGAACATAGCTCTAGCTAGCTACAAACTTTCTTAGACCAAATATTATATTGCCTAAATGAGGATGTTTCCTGGTGTTGTAAATGTTTTGATGGCTGAGTCTGAATTACTGGGAGAAATGAATCCATACGGTTTGACAAGTTATTATCTCAGTAACATCTAATAACAACAGAGAATTTCACCCCATGGTGGAATGACTGTATAAATCTTTGAAACTGACTTTAGAAAGCTCTGACTGTATCGATTAAATTTCTATGCATGGGGGTGCCTGGGTGGCTCAGTGGGTTAAAGCCTCTGCCTTCAGCTCAGATCATGATCCCAGGGTCCTGGGACCGAGCCCCACATCGGGGTCTCTGCTCAGCGGGGAGCCTGCTTCCTCTTCTCTCTCTCTCTCTGCCTCTCTGCCTACTTGTGATTTCTGTCTGTTAAATAAAGAAATAGATAAATAAATAAATAAATAAATAAATAAAATTTCCATGTAAGTATTTGGTGAGAGGCAGTTATTGACTAGTAAGGGACATAGGGATTGGAAATGTTTAATCTCTTGATCAGCATTTACATGGGTGCATATCTATGTAAAAAAAAGTTTACATTTTATTTATTTGAGAGAGAGAGAGTGAGTGAGAGAAAGCAGAACCGGAGGGAGGGGCAGAGAGAGAAGCAGACTCCTCACTGAGCAGGGAGCTCCACATAGGGCTCAGTCCTGGGATCCCAGCATCATGACCAAAGCCAAAGGCAGACACTTAACTGACTGAGCCACCCAGGCACCCCTATGTAAAAATTTTTTGAACTGTATACTTAAGACTGGTACACCACATTTGTGAGTTATATCTCAATACTTTTAAAAATTAAAAAAAGGCTTAAATATTCTGACTTTATTGTTATTTGGTGGAAGTTTAGATCATTTAGATCATGTAAGATCTTTCTGCTTTTTTAATATGAGTATTTTATGCTATAAATTTCTCTTAAACACTACTTCAGCTGTATTTTCCATGTTTTGCTATATTGTGTTATGCTCATTCAATTCAAAATGTTTTCTACTTTCTCTTATGAATTCTTAATTGGCCATGAGCTAGTTAGTAGTGTTATTTAACTTCCAAATACTTGGGAATTTTTCTATTTTTATTTTCCAGTTTAATTCCATTGTGGTCAAAAGTGTATTCTGTGTGCTTTCAATTCCTTAAAATGTGTCCTATGGTCCAGAATGTGATTTATGGTCCATATTATATGTGCCTGAAAAGAATGTTTATTCTGCTTTTCTTGGATGGAATAGTCTGTGGATGTCAATTAAGTCAAGTTATTGATGGTGTTTCATGGGTCTTCTATATCCTTACAGAATTTCTTCCTACATGTTTTTATCAATTACTGAGAGAGACTATTGAAGTCTCCAACTACAACTGTGTATTTATTTGTCTTTTTTCCCTGGTAGATCTACTGGTTTTTATTCAAATATTTGAAGATCTGTTGATAAATGTATAAAATTATTGTGTCTTTCTAATTACTCTAGCTCTTTATTTAATGATAAATTAAGAAGTGACCTTTATTCCTGGTAATATTCTTTGCTCAAAAATCTACTTTGTCTGTTGTCAATATAGACACTCTAGTTTTCTTTTGAATAGTATTATCATAGTATATCTTTTTCCATCTTTCACCTTTAACCTATTTTGTCTTTATATTTAAAGTGAGTTTCTTGTAGGCAGTACATAGTTGGGTGTCACTTTATTATCTACTTGATAATGTCTGTCTTTTGGTTGCTTTGTTTAGAATAATTTACATTTAATGTGATTACTAATATGATCAAGTTTAAATCTGCAATACTGACATTCATTTTCTCATTGTCTTATCTATTCTTTGAACCTTTTCTCTTGTTTTTCAGTCTGCTTTTGAATTATTTTTATGATTAAAGTTTACTCCTACTATTGGTTTATCACTTATAGATCTTTTTAAGAAATAATGTTTGCCAGGCATTTATATTATATTTAATCAATATAGGTTATTCTCAAATAATATAGTACTGCTTCATGTAAGTTGTAAAATTCTTACACCAATAATATATTGCTACTACTTCCTCTCATTTTTGTGTTATTATTGTCATACATTTTATATGCTACATGGTATAAACCCATGGTAGAGTACTATTATTTTTCACTTAGTAACATCTTTTAGAGTGATGAGAAATAAGAAAATATGTCTTTTATACTAGTCTTCATTTTAACCATTTCTAGAAATCTTCATTTTCTTGCTTAGATCCAAATTTCTGCTATAATATTCATTTTGCTTAAATAATGTTCCTTAACATTTCTTGTAATCCAGGTTTGTTGAAAATGAATTCTCTCAAATTTTGTTTGCTTGAACAAGTCTATTTTCATTTATTTTAAAGATTTTATCTATTTATTTGACACAGAGAGAGAGAGAGAGAGAGAGAGAGAGATCACAAGAGGCAGGGAGGGGGGGCGGAACAGGATCCCTGCTGAGCAGAGATCTTGATGTGGGGCTCAATCCCAGGATCCTGAGATCATGACCTGAGCTGAAGGCAGAGGCTCAACCCACCGAGCCACCTAGGCATCCCCATTTTTTGCTTTTTCTTTTTCTTTTTTTTTTTTTAAAGAGACAGAGATCAAAAGCATGAGTGGAGGGAGTGGTAGAGGGAAAGGGAGAGAGAATCCCAAGCAGACTCCCCAGTGAATAAAGAGCCTGATGCAGGGCTCAGTGTCACGATTCTGAAATCATGACCTGAGCCAAAATCAAGAGTCAGATGCTTAACTGACTGAGCTACTCAGGCACCCCTATTTTACCTTCAGTTTGGAAAGATATTTTCACTGAATGAAGAATTTTAGATCCACTTTTTTTTGCCTTTTAAGTTTTTAAAGATGTCACTTTACTGTTTCCTGGCTTGCAAGGTTTCTGACAAAGAGTCTCTGGTAATTATGATCTTTGGTCCTATATTTGTAATGTGTCTTTTTTCTCTGGCTGACTTCAGATATGCTTCTTTTTTTTTTTTTTAAGATTTTATTTATTTATTAGTTAGAGAGAGAGAGAGAGAGCGACCACAGGCAGAGAGAGGCAGGCAAAGGCAGAGGGAGAAGCAGGCTCCCTGCCAAGCAAGGAGCCCGATGTGGGACTCAATCCCAGGACGCTGGGATCATGACCTGAGCCGAAGGCAGCCGCTTAACCGACTGAGCCACCCAGGCGTCCCGCAGATGTGCTTCTTATCTTTGGTTTTCAGAAGTTTGCACCTGATGTATTTAGCTATGTATGTCTGTTTGTGACGCTTGGTGATTAATCTGCCTGCAGTTCATTGAGATTCTTGGATTTGTAGCTTAAAGTCTTTTGGTATTTTTGCAAAAGCTCCAGCCATTATTTCCTCAGCCAATGTCCACATTCTATTTCTTTGGAGGAGCCTGTTTCTCCTTAGATTTGAGGCCTGCTGGTTGTCTTGAAATCTCAGCTCCCTGGGGACTCAAGGAAAAATCTGATATTATAGTTTACCTAGGTTGTTCTTATTACCAGAGTAGAAGCAGCATTGTTTCCTAGAAGGAAGTGAAATTCTCCTTATTGGACACATCAAATAAGTATCTTATTGGTATATGAAACTGTCAAACATATGAAGGGTTTGAGATTTTATCCTACTTGCAAGTTGACTAGGTAGACTGCCTCTGCTTTATGGATGCTGACAAAAGACACAGGACTCCTGACTTAGACAAAGGTCAGTTTTTTACGCATAGCAATAAGGGCAAGCAGAATATCATCCTGCCCATTCTGCAAGCATTAATTCCCATAGAGCATGATGATCCCTGCCCGTGAGATGGGTTGTGTGTCAGGGGAGCCCTGATTTTAAGGAAACCAAATATCTCATAATGGGTAGTAAGTAGGTGTGCCTTTTGCCATGAAGGACATACTGTTTCTCGCTTTTTTGCTGTACAAATACCCTGGAAGAGATGGTCCAAAACAAAGGGAGTTAGCACCTCTGCTTCCGAGATACACAAAAATGCAAGAGACTTATGGGGAATTTTCTCCCCAGAGAGACAGCATCTCATGAACTGATTTGTTTTCTCAATCCACATTCTCAATCCAATGTATCAGCAACTCAACTATGTATTTTATCTCACAGAGAATCTATTTCCATTCATTTCAGTGATTTTATTGGGGATCTCTCATGCACCAGCAAATGGATAAGGTGCCAAAAAGACTATAGTGGACAAAATATATATGGTCTCTATTTCCCCAAGCTGATAAATAGGATAAGTGGAGTTTTTCAGGGTTTTAAAATCCTGAAAGCCATATAAAGTCCTAAAGGGCTAAACTACCAGGGAGAGGAAGAGAGTTCAATATTCAGACCATAATTTCACATGAATGCCACTTACAACTCTAACCTAGACACAATTGCTCATCCCCTTTGCAATTTTAATACCACACTGTGAAGTTTTTAAAAGCAAGAACTGCATTTTATTATGTGGTGCTTTGGTATAACTTCTCATAGACTGTATTACCACATAAGAGACATGAGAACTTTCTGTGCAAATTTACCTTTAAAGGTGTCTCCTAAGCCTCACATGTTATTTCATTAGAAAATGATACTGAAGTGCCTCGGTGGCTCAGTCAGTTAAATGTCTGCCTTTGGCTTAGGTCACCATCTCAGAGTCCTGGGACCGAGCCCCAGGTCCAGCTCTCTGCTCAGTGGGGAGTCTGTTTCTCCTCAGCCTCTGCACCTCCCCCAGCTTGTGCTCACTTTCTCTCTCTCTCTCTATCAATCAAACAAATAGAGTCTTTTAAAAAAAAGAAAATTATACTTCATCCCGCTCTTTTTTTTAGAAGATTTTCTTTCTTTATTTGAGAGAGAGAGAGCACAAGCAGGGGAGAGGGGTGGAGGAAGAAGGAGAAGCAGACGCCCTGCTAAGCAAAGAGCCAGATGTGGGGCTCCATCCCAGGACCCTGAGCTCATGACCTGAGCCAAAGGCAGCCACAACCAACTGAGCCGCTCGGGCACCCCCATCCTGCTTTCCAACAGCATGGTAAAATATCCACACAATTTTTACCTGGATGTTTGCCACATTAAAAAGCTTTGAATCATTAGGCATAACATGAAAATTCTGATATTTTATCACCAGCAACCTTTATACTTCATAAAACAGATATGCTGCTTCCTATTTCTGTACATGAAGGTGAGAGATAAAATTGAAGGAAGTTTGGATTTGCAAATGACTTGGAACCACATCTTGAGTGCGATTTCTTAGCACATGTCCTTTTCAAAACAGATACAAAATATAGTCTTTTTTTTTTCTGTTTTCAATTGCCAGGAATAGGAATATGATGGCATTTCATTTCTGATAAAACATCACAGGCTTACCTATTTTCCCCAAATAATGCCTTTGACTTAGTCAAAACCAGCCAATGTGTTTTTTTTGGAGTTCTCCCCCCTAGATTTTTAAATTCCATAAATGTGTATATGTGTATATCAATATATGTATTTATGTACATGATTTAAATTATATTCTTTACTCATTCATGCTCAATTTGTAAGTCTTGATTAGATGTTTCTGTGCCTCAGGTGTCTTGTCAAGACAACAGTGTAAGTGCTGACCTTTGAACCTAGGAGTTATGTTTCACCAGCACTCAACTGTAGACCAAAGTCCACCTCTCAACTCTGTGCGTGCTGCTTGATTTAAATGTGAAACTTGGCACTGAGTGTCCTCCTGTGCCTGGTTATTATTCTTGGAATGCAAAAGGTACATGTTTTTGTAATTCTCTAAGGAACTCCTCTATAGCTTTTCCAGAACTGAAGTCAGGTTTTGCTTCCAGGCTATGTTCCAAGTCCTAAAATCCATTTTTTAGCAGCTCTCAGACAAATAGGGTGCTATTTTTGAAATCCATATGGGCTTTCCTGTCTGCTAGGGTCTATTTAATGGTCTCCATTACTACTACAGAAATACACCTGGTGCATTTGTGCTTCCCTCTTTGCATAGAGGGCTCTAATTTCCATCCAAAACACTGAAGCCGACCTGGGGGGGAAAGGGGGAGCAAACTCATTTGTCAGTGAACTTTAGTCAGCATTTCTGAACTTCCACAGATTCCATTTCAACATTGATTGGGAACTTCAGGCGTTAGCAGTAGTAAGAGTGTGATGCCTCCAGCGACCCATGCAGCCTAGGAGAAGGAAATAAGAAATGAAATATACATAGGCACATGTTATGAGGTTTACAGCTGGTAAATTCTTAAAAGGGTATATGTAGATTAAGGTTTGGGGAATGAAATTACATTTTAGAGGCTACAGGGGAGCATATGAGAACAGAATTCTAAGTAAGTAAAAAATCTTCTGTAGCTAAGGGCTCATTTGGTGTCCTTTTTTTTTTTTTTTTTGAGATTTTATTTATTTGTTTGACAGACAGAGATCACAAGCAGGCTGAGAGGCAGGCAGAGAGAGAGGAAGGGAAGCAGGCTCCCCGTTGAGCAGAGAGCCCGATGTGGTGCTCCATCCCGGGACCCTGGGATCATGACCCGAGCCGAAGGCAGAGGCTTTAACCACTGAACCACCCAGGCACCCCTGGTGTCCGTTATATAATTCCTTGTTTTTGGAACTCTGACCTTACCTATCTGAAAATCATGCATCCTGTAACGCCTCCCTTTCAGAACATATCCCTGAGTCACAAAATATGCCAAAGATGTTGCTGCAAGCTAAAATCGACACCTCCGTGTTTGTGTGCTAAAGCTGGGGAACTTGACTCCGAGGTGAGCCCCACGTCAAGATCCATTTATTCACAGTTCATGCACAATTCTAAAAACTACTATTCATTTTTTGTTTGTGAAATTTGGCTAGGGCCGTCATAACAAGTGTCACAGACTGATTAAACAAAAGATGGATGAAACAAAAGAAATTTGTTTTCTCAGTTCTGGAAACTGGGAAGTCTAAGATCTGGAGTTGGGCAGAGTTGATTCCATTCCTCAGTCTCTCTCCTTGACTTGCAGATGGTAGTCTTCTCCCTGTGTCTGCACAAAGTTGTTCCTTCAGGCATATGTCTGCATAATCTCTGTCTAAAGGTCCTCATTATAAGAACACCAGTCATATCAGATTAGAGCTCCCCCTTAAGACCTCATGTCACGTCTTCAGCTCCTTAAGAACATTACTTCTAAATACAATTACATTCTGAGATACTGGGTGGGGATTAGGATTTCAACATATAAATTTGGGAGCTCATATAAATGAGCTCAATTCAGCTCATAATATTATTCATAGCAACTTTGAAGCAGAAAATATAAACAGTGACTGTAGAAAGATATGACATTGGTCTAGTATACCGATAGTAGCAATAAACAAAAACCCAAAGGCAATAACAAAGATGGCAAATTTATTTTAAAAGCTCATGTACGTCTACTGAAAGGCACAAAATCTGATGTAAGCATCTTTCATCTCTCAACAAGTCCTGGATCATCTTGATATACATGCAGAATTCTAACAGAGCAAAAGTGGAGTGTTCATCAAATAGAAACAGTGATTCGTCATGGGATGACAAATGGGAGTGTCACTTGGACATCACACTTAAACTCTCTAAGTATTTATTTTCTCATTAGTATCATGAGAATAAAATTATTTGTGCAGATACCAGAGATAAGAAAGCCGTATGTGGGTAAGTGCTTCAGAGACTGATAAGCATTCTACCGGGAATAAGTTCTTAGGTCCCATAAGAAGGCATAACAATGTGTATACAAGTAAATAAGAGCTAGATTTACATGCCAAAGGATCGAGAATGGATCTGTTAAATTTTTAATGAAGCATATCCTTAGTTCTCTGGAGAACTTATTTTTAATAATAAAAAAACTAAGTCAATTTCTAAGAGTTCCTTAAGGATTTATTGCAAAGAACTTTCTTAAGAAAAAGTGTGGCTAAAATAACCAAAAATGTCCTTCTGACTATATTCTCCTGTATTCAAATTCAAGAAATAAAAGCTGTAAGAAATAATATGATATAATAGAGTTCTGCTCTGTAAATAAAAGGAATTGGATTCTGATTCGAATTTTGTAATGACCTTGAACTCCCATTTGGTTTTCTGGGTCAGTTTCCACATATTTAAAATAGAGGAATAGAACCAGAGGGTTTCTTGGTGTCTTCCAACAGAAAAATTTATGAAGAGCCGTATCTACTTCCTTTGTTCTCATTTCATAGAATTAAGAAAGATCTAAAAAAGAGAAGGTCTCTACTTAACAATTAATTCCCTTTCCCACCCCCACCTGCGGTTTGTGGAAATAAGAAGAGCAAGAATATGAATGACCAGGAAGCCCGGTCTCCATCTCCTTACCCACCTGTCATGGCAACCTTGACTCTGTGAACCTGTTAGAAGTCTGTTCCTGTGTAGGGACTTCCAGGACAACACATGATTGTCATGTCTAAATCTCATAATGGGTAGGTTGCTATTTTAAGCTGCTAACTCCTCCTTAGCAAGGCACCACCAGACTCTGCCCTACTCTGTCAGGAGTGTGTTAATCTCTGCCATTCAGAAGAACCCAAATACACTGACAGGTCACAGCATATATATAGATTGTGTCAAATCAAATGTGCCTTTAAATGCTGTCAATAACTTAAGTCACTATAGGAAGCCCAGACCTCTCAGATTTCTCCTTGTCCTAAGTCCTAAGAAGAAAGCCCTTGCCTTAGATGGAAGCACACCCGAGAGTCCCTCTTTGCTTAAAGACAATAAGAACCCATCACACATT
The DNA here is from genome assembly GCA_003697995.1 of Taxidea taxus jeffersonii. NCBI lineage: Eukaryota > Metazoa > Chordata > Mammalia > Carnivora > Mustelidae > Taxidea > Taxidea taxus. Next base: position 9,110 of record ML108225.1, on the reverse strand, counting down.
AAAAATAAATTCTTCAGGGACACCTGGGGGGCTCCATCGGTAAACCATCTGCCTTTGGCTCAGGTCATGATCTTGGGCACCTGCTCAGCAGGAGTCTGCTTCTCACTCTCCCTCTCCCTCTCCCCATGCTTGTGCTCTCTTTGTCTCTCTCAGACAAACAAAATGTAAATACATGCGTACATACATATTCTTCAATGTCTCTACCTAAACCAGTTAAGGATTGGGGGATGGCACCAGGAATGGTTAGAGAAGTAGGCATTTTCTCAAGCTGTAAGTGATACAGGGTTGCACATGAGAAGACAAACTTCACTGAGTTCATGATCTAAGGCAGAAAGAACAGCGTGAAGTGCTAATACCAGGGACTTAGGAAATAAGGCAATACTTCTGCAGCAGAGCATTGAGGGATACAGACTTTGAACTCCCAAAGACAATTCAAACTGAATATATCAGCAAACAAACTCATTATTTGCCACCCTTCAAACCAATTCTTCTAAGTCACCCAAGCGAAAATGTAACCTCCCCTCCCATACCTAATGAGTAACTAGGACCTACTGATTCCATCTCCTAAGTATTTCTGAAATCCATTCTGTTCTCCTGTTTTATATATTATTACCCTAGTTAAATGTCTCTGTCTGCCTCTTGTCTTACCAATCTCTACATCATCCTTTACACAGCCAACAGATTTATCTAAATAAAATACAAATTCAACTGTATCATTCCTTTGCCTAAAGACCCTAAATAACTCCTCATTTTCTTCCATAGGAGGTCAGCCTTCTCAGAGGGTATATAAGGCCTTCTGTCCCCGAATCCCCCCTTTGATAATGGCCACTTATCTTACTTCCTTTAGAACATATCAATTCCAATTCATTTGTACTTCTTTGTACACTTTATCTTAGGAAAGCAACATAAATGTTGATCATTTTATAACACAGGTACCTTATAATAATTTTATTGATTCTCTGGAACAAATTATGAATAAGTTTAAGTGGTAAGAGCCATTCACTAAACTGAGGATCTAGGTTTCATTTTTGTTGTTTTTTTTTACAATGAAGATAAAACCCCAGATTTAAAAAAGATAACAGCAGCCTTCATAAGCCAAGGGGCGCCTGCACTCCATTGTTTATAGCAGCAATGTCTGCAATAGCCAAACTACGGAAAGACACAGAATGTCCACTGACAGATGAATGGATAAATAAAATGTTATATATATACACACATATATATATGTATGTATACATATATATGTATATATATAATGGAACATTACACAGCCATCAAAAAATGAAATCTTGCCATTTGCAACAACATGGAGGGAACTAGCAGGTATTATGCTAAGTAAAACAAGTCAATCAGAGAAAGACAATTATCATATGATCTCACTGATATGCAGAATTTAAGAAACAAGGTAGAGGGAACATAGGGGAAGAGAGGAAAAAAATGAAACAAGTCAAAAACAGAGAGGGAGACAAACTATAAGAGACTCTTAATCTTAGGTAACAAACTGAGGGTTGCTGGAGGGGAGGGCAGTGGAGGCATAGGGTAGCTGGATGATGGACAATGGGGAGGGTATGTGTTGTGGGGAGTACTGGGTGTTGTATAAGACTGATGAATCACAGACCTCTATCCCTGAAAAAAATAATACATTATATGATAATTTAAAGAAATCCAGGGCACCTGGGTGGCTCAGTCAGTTAAGCGTCTGCCTCTGGCTCAGGTCATGATCCAGAGTCATGGGATCCAGTCCTGCATTAGGATCCCTGCTCAATAGGAAGTCTGTTTCTCCCTCTGCCCTTCCCCTGGGCTCATGATCTCTCTCTCACACTCTAAATAACTTAAATTCCTAAAGGGAAAAGAAAAAGATAAATTGACTTACAGAATACAAATTTAGAAATAGTGGAGAGACAACATAATAGTCTTTTGATAAGACTTGTTTAGTGCAAAGCATTTCTCCCCATAGGCATTAACTAATATTGGGGTAGGATGAGGGAGGGGTGGAAGGAACATGAGCTACTGTCCATGGTCCTGATACAAAAATACATACCATGACTTGGTTGTTCTCTGTGGTCCATGTGCCTCCTTTCCCATTCTTATCATCCTGCAGCCTCCAAGAGTTATATCAATACTGCTAGTCGTAGTCACTTAAATGAGCACTGTTGTAGGTTGTATTCCCCTAAAACATATGCTGAAGTCTTAACCCCCAGAACCTGTGACTTGGACCCTATTTGGACATAGAGTATTTGCAGATGTAATCAAGTTAACGTGAGGTCATATTGGATTAATGGGTATCGTTATAAGAAGAGGGAAATTTGGATATAGATACGCAGTGGGGAAGTCCATGTAAAGACAGAAGTGGAGATTGCAGTGATACAGCTGTGAGTTAAGGAATGCCAAGGATTCCTGGCAATGGGAAACTAGAGAAGGCAAGGAAGGATTCCTCTGCTAGAGTAATCAGAGAGGGCATGACTCTTGATTTCAGACTTCGAGCTTCCAGGACTGTGAGAGAATAGATTTCTGTCATTTTACACCACCAGTCAGTGGTAATTTGTCAGGGCAGCCCTGGGGAACTAATACAAGTACATTATAAATACTCTTGGAGTTTTTTATTTTGCTGTTACTTTACAGTCCCAAGTCTTAACTAATTATCTTTCTTCAAGCTCTAGGTTTGGCATACTCATTAGGCTATATAAAGAATAATAGTGCTCAGGATTGAAATATGATCATGCCTACAAGTGAGGGAGATCACACTGTCAACACTAAGTTAAGCTTGAGGTCTCAATTCCATGATACTTCTCTATTTCTGCTTCTGTTCAGGTGACAGGGCAAGTATATCTTTCACTTAAAGGAAAAAAATAGCTCCATATTATTCACAGTTAGTGGTGTTTCATGGGTAATTTATAGAGATGCTGTTTCCTACTTTTCTCTTTTGGATCTTTACTGGTTCAGTATTTCTCTGAACATTAGCATTGATTAATATGTCCACTTACTGTTTTAAGACATTGTTAGGTAAAAAGAAAAATGGGCATTATATGTCAAAATGTCTATTTTCCCAGGTCTCTTCTGCACAAGAGGACACACTGGTGAAGAAGTTGCCAGTCAGAGAGGGTGGCATGGTGGACATCACATGCTTTGCAAACTATAAATGTTCCTCGTGACTTGGCTCCTCCTGACTACGGTGATCTAAGTTATTTTCTCCCCATGCATATGTTCAGTGACCGACAAGGTTATCTTGACTATTCTTCTGCCTACAAATGCCATTTTGTTGTTGATGAGAACACAGAAGAATGCCTTCTTCCTTATTGTCTCGTCTGGGGTGTGTGGATGTGACCAGGGTATGTGTGCTCAGTACTCTGTCTGCTGATGTTATCACGATATCCTATAGGGCATACTGTTGAAGAGTTTCCTGTTCCAGCCGAACAGAACAACCAGACTGAGTTCTCAGACAATGTGCTCTGGGTGGATGGTGCTGACAGGCCGCACGTTAACTCAGAAGGAGCCTTTGGCATGATTGGCAACATGATATCTAATTCATAGATTGTTTTCCTTCTTTTCTTTTCAAGGGAGTGATCTTTTCTCCTTGTAATCTTCCTATAGATTTCAAAACATACTGTATCCCATTGTAAACACAGGCTCTGCGGGAGGGCTTCCTGAAATGGATTTTCACTGGAGTTGCCTTCAGGTTGTGGAATTAGTTTATTAGAATTTGAAATGCAATTAGAACTTCCGTGGGATTCATTTATTTTATTTTGTCATTTGCCAACAGATAGAGTGAAACTAAGAACCTTATTTCAAAATTGTTTTCACTGATGTTAATTGAGATAAGTAGTACCTTGAAGATAATTGGCTTTAACTTGTGAGATGTTGATCCAGAATCTTGCCCTTCATTTCGGCCTCTGTGAATAAGTGAAATAATTATTATTTTCTTGCCCAAACTGTTTGCCACGTGAACTAATGATTATTTAATAAAACTATTCCTACGGTTCTTGTTTGAGTGTGGTGTTACTCTTGACCACTGTAGAACTGTGTCTTTTGGATTAAGCCAAAAGATTTTGATGACTTAAAAGCAGTAAATTTTATTCTTACCAGTCATCTGCCTAAAACAAACAAACAAACAACTTACTATGGCATTTTTCTGCTCAAAAATCTTTGTATTATTGATTCAACTATTGAAATAATTTGTCACTTACATCTCCCTCTGATTGTTCCCATTTTTCAAACAAGCAGCAGAATACACAGCATATCTTATGTTACAAAAATGACTGTTCCCAGAGTGAATACGATTTGTGTGCCGTGACATGGCCCATGCTCTGTGAGGACACAAATAAGAAAATGGATCCTGTCTAAATTCCAGAAAAGTTGAAAACTACCTTACTTTAGTTAGTAATGATAGAGCTAGCAAATAAGTTTAGCTTGGGGCCGACACTTAGAAGCTTCTCATATGATTTGGATATTGAATTTTAGCAGGACATTTGAAAAATCTTATAATTCTTACAGACAAGATGCATAGTGACTGGGGCACAAACTATTTTACAGTTAAGATGCATTAAAAGAAACAGAAAACTCCTAACAAGGTCCCACCCAGATCTGTGTTAGTCAGGACTCCTGTGAAGTTGTGAACTCAGTTCTGGGTATGGGGCTTTATGAAGACAGTGGCTGTGTGGAGTGTACCCAGAGAAGAGAGATTAGAATGGTGATAAGAGTCAAACTTGAGGAGGAGGAGGAGGAGTGGGGGGGGGGGGGGAGGGGAAGGAGAAGAAGAAGGGCTTTCTTTCTTGTATTGAACACATTCTAAGAAGAGAGTTGGGGGATGAATTCCTTCTTGTTGGAGTGTTCAGAGGCTGTATGATAACCTGAATTCTGTGTTACCTTTCTACCCACCTTCTACTGGCTTGCCCTTTGCTATCTGCTAGAGGTTCTAGGCACAAGCAAGTGGGAAATCATAGAAAGGGGAGGGCTAATTTTAAAGATTAATTTAAAGACTAATTCTGATTTACCTCATGGGTTTGTAATTCAATCTTCTTGAAAGAATTTGCTCATTTATTTCTAATTTGGATGTGTTCATTTATTTCAGCCAGTTGTACCTACAAAATTATATCTTTTAACACCATATCAGTTGTGATCAGTTCCACCCGATCACATGGTTATAGACTTAAGAAGAGTGCTCATTCTCTTAAGCTTGGAAATCATAAATGAGTTTTAATTTCTCCAAACCAAACATACACTGTTTTCAAATGGGGAATTAAAGTCTCTGAAGAGAATAAAGCTAAAATGCAAGAATGCATCATTTTTTATTTTCACAGATAAGATGAAAACTCAACTTACATATAATTCCTGCAAGAAATATATAAAAGACCCTGTGAAAAGCACAGGGAGTGCCAGTGGAACACTGGATCTAAGTTATAGCACCGTGAAGCTATGTTAGTGTAATTTATATACCACTAATGATACTTACATGAATCTCATTAATATTAAAAAGTAAGTTGTTGCTATCTCTGTGTGGATAAACTATAATTCTTTGGTGGCTTTTGAAAACTATTCTGGGTGCATAACGAGAACTATCATGGGAATTGAGATTCTGCGCATAAAAATTAATGTGCATAAATCAACCACTGTAGGCCAGCTCATATTATTGTTTAGTGCGACATACATTAATAAATTAAATCTGCACAGATCTAACTAGTAGACTAAAGAGAGACAACATGGTCTTTGTTTAAGGTTTTTTTGTTTTGTTTTGTTTTTTTACTCAGCTTTGCTAAATGCAATAAGAAAGAAGAATCTAAGACATTGCTTAAACTAGGAGTCATTCAAATCTAAAGCAATGTATGTCATAAGTTTCTTCCTGGATAGCAAATTTGACTTCCAAATACAACATGTATTTTCAAAGATTTGAGAACCTTATCCAGAAGTCAAGATAAATTTGTCAATGCGTTTTGGCGATCAATTAAATGAGATGGGTATAATATCTAATTTTCTCTGTAACAGAAAAATTTATCATATTTTCCCCCCAAATAGGAATTGATTGAAAAATCTCTTGAGACAGCCCTTCGCTGACAAGTTGACTTTTCCAAAGTATTTTAAAAGACTTCGAGATTTGGTGAGTGATGTATCTCAAGTGCCTCAGGTAAGAAGAATCACTCTCAGCTATGAACAGATAAAGCAACTTATGTATTAACCTGTCCAACCTACCGTGCAAATATGCCAATTGTTTCCTGAGAAAGAAAGCATTTGAAATAGGAATAAAAATTTTTGTGAGCATTATATAAACTTATTAGATCCATATCCACGTATTATTTGTCTCAACTTCCTCACACTTTAATAAAAGTTATTTTAATCAAATCAAAAGAAGAATTTGCTCTTGCTTTCATGAGTGCCTCAGGGAACTAGAAGGGGCTCATTTTGAGCCTTTTGAATATATGTAATGCTCTTCCAAATTCAAAAGTGATTTTGAATTTAGAGAAGCTAAATAGTTTCCCCAAGGAGCACAAAGATGATAAGTGAAAGAGCTTGGACTCAAACCCAAGTGAGATTGTTTAGAAACACTGGCTTTGTTTTTCTCAAGACACCACTCTCTCTTCTGGGAAAACCTTTCCATCCCATTTGCTGACCTCATTCCCTCCCTCTCACTTCTAAGTGCCAGAGTTCTTCGGGGCCCTGGACCACGCCTTCTTATCTCAGTATGCTCTTTATCTGGACGACCTTTCCCAGACGCACAAATACCACCTGAATGTTGACAATTCCCAATTTCCATCCCTAGGCGAAATCTCTTCTGAGTTCTAGATTTATATATCCAAATGTCTTACAGTCAACTTCATATTAAAATTTCAAAAGATTGCCTTCTCCATAAACCAAAATGGACCATCTCCAATTTTTCCATCTCGATAAGTGGCACCTCCACCCATGTGTTTGCTCATGACTTTGATTCCTCTGTGTCCCCCACGACCGACTTCCTAACTATGTTCTGTTGAAATCTTTCCTAAATAGCCCTTGGGTCCCTTCCCTTCTCTCCATCTCCTGGTGGCTTCTGAATCAGAAAAGCCAAGACGATTTAATGTCATCATCATAAAAAGAAAAGAAAAGAAAAGTGTAGTGTATTCTACTTCTTGGTTTTTTTGAAAACTATGGTCATGCATCCACTCATTTCTGTAAGAACTTGCCATCATTGGGGCACCTGAGTAGCTCAGTCATTAAGCGTCTGTCTTCGGCTCAGGTCATAATCCCAGGGTCCTGGGATCCCAGAGCCCTGCAGAAGGTTTGGCAGGAAGCGGGTTTCTCTCCCAGCTTGTGTTCCCTCTCTTGCTGTCTTTCTCTTTTTGTCAAATAAATAAATAAATCTTAAAAAAAAAAAGAAAAAGAAAAAGAAAGAACTTGCCATCCTTGCTTTAACAAATTTTAAACTGCCTTTAATTTTATCGAGGTAAAAATAATTTCAGAGTTTTTTTTCCTCATCTCAATGCCTCTTTTTCTCCTCTTCCTATGTGGCATGTTCTGTGTTTTCTAGAAACCCTTCCAATCCTCACTGGGGCCTTCTTTGCTCAATTACTCCTCCAATAGCCTCCCTTTTTGACTAGACAGTCCTCAAATCCTGGTTACCTAGGGACTGTGTTTTTATTATTGTTAATTACATTTGAAGTTATTTTATACAATCAGACATGTGAAAACACTTTGTTTTAGGGTTTTCCTTATTTTAAAAATATTATAGAACAGAGTTATTTTATTCTAGATAAGTGAGAAAAAAGAAGAGATGTATTAGCAGTTCTAAGCCCTGAGATTTTGCCATAGGAGGAATATACTATAATGAAGTTTTTGAAAATATCACCTAAGTTCTTTCTCTTCCCCATCAACACTGAATCCTCCAGTTAGCATTTCATGCTTAGAAACAGCAGTGTGCACGGTAAATGGATCTTATGCACTCCTGATAATAGCCAAGTTTTCTCTCCTAAAGTCTTGGCTTCCCAGGAGGAAGAGAACCAGAGTCCTAGTTGCTGATCCGAGACTTAACAGAAAGACCTAGTGGCCTTTTGCTTCCCATCAAACACCAGTTCTCACTCTGCATTAGCTGAGCTGACTAACTTTAAAGCAGACCTAGAGTACCTGTGATACTTTGGAAAGAGATTTTTAAATAATTGCAGTTTATAATTTCCAGAAATAAATAGCCAAGAGGCCGGCTTCTGAGAATGTAAAACAAGGCTGAACAGGGATTTGTATCAAGGTCTTCAGGCATAGTCTTACAGTTCTGGGAATTGACAGGAATCACAAAGTGAAAAAAATAGATTTTTGTAGATCTTTTATATGCAACAGCATTTCTAACAAAGTTCTCATTAAGCCTACTTCTTATCTATGGGTAGTTAAATATAGTCCTACATTACTGCATAACAAAATTTGTGTTCAAAATAAGGCAGTAGGAATTTTTTTTTCTTTTAAAGGAAAAGTCATGAGATTTGAGAATCAAAATCATTGAACCAGAAAGATATAAAATTAATATTGTCAGACTCAGTCCAACGAAAGTAGAACAGAACTCATGGGTTTGGGACTCAAAGCCCTGCTTTGCCACTGTCTAGAAAATTGACCACTTTCTAGAAATTGACCAAATCATTTTCACTTCTTCCTTCATCTGTAAAATGGAGATCTATTTTTAATTCAGTATCTCTTCATGGAGCATTCATCATGTGCCAGCAACTATCTTGGATTAGGATGCGGAGTGGTTATGGAAAGGCAGTGATAAAAAATAATAATAATAGGCTGGAGGAGTCAAGATGGCGGAGAAGTAGGAGGCTGAGACGACATCAGCCAGCAGGAGATCAGCTAGATAGCCTATCAAACCATTCCGAACACCTACAAATCCAACAGGAGATCGAAGAGAAGAAAAACAATTCTAGGAACAGAAAATCGACCACTTTCTGAAAGGTAGGACCAGCGGAGAAGTGAATCCAATGCGACGGGAAGATAGACCCCAGGGGGAGGGGTCGGCTCCCGGCAAGCGGCGGAACAACAGAGCACAAAATCAGAACTTTTAAAAGTTGGCTCCACAGAGGGACATCACTCCAGAGGCTAAACTGGGGTGAAGACCTCACGGGGACAACGTGGACTCAGGTCCCACGGGGTCACAGAAGGAT